>CAUYRH010129572.1:0-26985 GCA_963574655.1 Perodicticus potto
CCAAGGAACAAGTTTCAAAAAATTGAAAAATATTAAAATCATATTAAGTGTTTCTTTCTGATCACAATGGGATAGACCTAGAAATCAATAAGAAGAGGAACTTTGGTAGTTTCATAAACATAGGGAAATTAAACAATGTGCTTCTAAATGATCACTAAGTTAATAAAGAAATTAAAAATAAAATTCTTGAATCAAATGAAAACAGAAACATAACATACCAAAATGTATGGGATAAATAAAGGGAAATTTATAGCAATGAACACACATCAAAAAGTAGAAAAATTCAAATAAACAACCTAACAATGCATCTTAAGAAGTAGAAGAGCAAGAACAAACCAAACTGAAAATTAGTACAATAGAAATAATAAATATCAGAGGAGAAATAAATAAATAGGGACTTTAAAGAAAAACACCCAGAGGGTCAATAAAATGAAAAGTTTTTTTTAAAAAAATGATAAAATCAACAAACATTTAGTTAGACTAAGAAAAAAGGATAAGTCTGAAATAAAATTAGAAGGGAAAAAGAAGACATTGTAACAGAAATCACAGAAAACAAAGGAACATTAGAATATTATGAGTAACCATATGCCTAGAAATGGGAAAACAGAGAAAAAGTGGATAAATTCCTAGATACATACAACATACCAAGATTGAACTATGAATAGACCAATAACAAATAATGAAATAGAAAAAGTAATAAAAAGTTTTCTCCTTTAGTCCCAGCTACACAGGAGGCTGAGGCAAGAGAATCACCTAAACCCAGAAGTTGGAGGTTGCTGTGAGCTGTGTGATGCCACGGCACTCTACTGAGGGCAATAAAATGAGACTCTGTCTCTACAAAATAATAATAATAATAAAATAAATAAATAAATAAAAAGTTTCCTATTCCCCTCTCCAAAAAAATTGCCTAAGACTCAATGGTTTCAGGCTGAATTCTGTGAAACATTTATAGAACTAATAATAATTATACCAGCTGTTTATGAATCTGAGGTGGGAGGCTCACTTGAGCCTAGGAGTTTCAGTCTAACCTGTACTGCACAGTGAGATTTTGTCTCTAGAAAACAAAACAAGACAAAATTAAAAACAACCCCTGATATACCAAAAATATAGAAAAGAAACCATTGAAGAGTAGGAGGGAATACATCTAATCTCATTCTATGAGGACAGCAATACCCTAATACCAAACCCAGACAAACACAACAAATACAAAAAATTACAGGCCAACATCCATGATAAACATAGATGTAAAAAGTATTCAACAAAATATTAGTATTCAAATTCAAAAATGCATTAAAAAGACAATTCTTCATGATCAAGAGGAATTCATCTCAGTGATGCAAAGTATGGTTCAACATTCACAATTCAATACATTTGATACATTGTATTAACAGAATGAAAGGGACAAAAACCATATGATCATTTCAATTTCAATAAATCTTGAAGAAGCTGTTGACACAATTTAACATCACTTCATGATAAAATCTGTCCAAAAACTACATGTAGAAGGAATATTCCTCAATACAATGAAAGTCATATACAATAAACCCCTAGCTAGTATTATGCTCAATGGGGAAGAAATGAAAACCTTTCCTCTAAGATCTCAAACATTACAAGGATTCCAACTTTTACCACTTTTATTCAACATAGTCCTCAAAGTCCTAGCCAGAGCAATCAGACAAAAGAGAGAAATTAAGGGCATCCACTTTGGAAAGAAATGTCAAATTATCCTTCTTTGCAGAAAATGTGATCTCATATTTAGAAAAACCTAAAGACTCTACTAAAAAACTCCTATAACTGATAAAAAAATTCAGTAAAGTTGAAGGATCTAAAATCAAAATACAAAAGACAGTAGCATTTCTATATGTCAACAGAAAACAATTTGAAAAAGAAATCAAGAAATAATCCCATTTACAGTAACTACAAATTCTAAAATACTTAGGAGTAAACTTAACCAAAGAAGTGAAAGATCTCTACAATGAAAACTATTAAACATTGAATAAAGCCATCAAAGAAAACATGTGCACACACACATGCACACACACAAACAACCAGACAACTTTTTCATGTTCATAGATTGAAAGAATCAATAGTGTTAAAATGTCCATACAACTAAAAGCAACATAAAGATTCAGTTTCATACCTATCAGCATACCAATGATATTCTTCACAGAAATATAAACAAAATCCTAAAATTTGTATAGAACCAAAAGAGACCCAGAATATTCAAAGACAGTGTGAGCAAAAAGAAAAAACCTGGGAAGAATCACACTACCTGACTTCAAAATATGCAACAAAGCTATAGTAACTAAATCAGCATGGCATTCATGTAAAAACAGATATTGAGACCGATGGAACACAGTAGTGTGCCCAAAGATAAACTTATGCATTTACAGTCAACTCATCTTCAACAAAGGTGCCAAAAACATACACTGGGGAAGAGTCAGTATTGTCAGTAAATTGTGCTAGAAAACTGGACATCCATATATAGAAGAATAAAACTGGATCCCTTTCTGTCAGCAAACACAATAATCAAATAAAAATGGATTAAATGATTTATTTAAATATAAGAATTGAAATTATAAAACCACTGGAAGAAAACATTGAGGACAGAAGCAACCAGGCCAGGAGCCAAAGAGCTGCAGCCTTGGGATCTCCAAGACTTCCACTGGAAATCTCCAAGTCAAGCTACATCCTGACATTGAGGATCATATTGTGTATTAAAGATTTCTAAGAACTCCCAGGAAGCAGACAAAGCATCATTTCAGCTCAGTTGCCCGCCAAGGAGTGACCCCCAGGGACCATGGCCAAAAGTCTGAATGAATAGGCGACTTGCTCAGTTTGCCTGGATTTGTTCAACAATCCCATCTCCTTTCCTTGTGCGCGTGTCTTCTGTTTGGATTGCATCAAAAATTGGGCATTGGAAAGGGAGGATTCGAAACTGACCTACCCCATGTGCCAAGCAGCAACAGAGAAAGCTCTCATGGAAGAATGGCAGGTGAGTGTGCTGACCCAGCACATCAAGCAGCACGGGCCCCTCCTGCAGCACAAGATGCACATGAGCTGTGAGCTCCAGCGGTTCCGGGAAGATATAAGCCTGGATGCGGCCGCTGCCAGCTCCTTTCTTGTTGTCTCTGAGGACCTAAGGAGTATCGAGCGTGCAAAGAGCCAGCAGGATCTGAAGGAAGATCCCAGGAGATTCACCCACCTGGCCTGTGTCCTGGGCACACCCAGCTTCTCCACTGGCCGACATTACTGGGAGGTGGACGTGGGAGAGGTGAAGGAGTGGTCTCTGGGTGTCTGCAAGGAGTCGGTTGACAGAAGGCAGAGAGATTTATCCTCTGAGCATGGCTTCTGGATCATCAGCATGAAGGCAGGAGCAATCTGTGCCAACTTCAGCCCAGAAAGTAGGATCCCTGCAAGCTCTGGCCTTGAGCATGTGGGAATTTTCCTGGATGTTGAGATGGAAGAAATCCGGTTTTTCGATGTTGGAAATGATGCCCTCATTTATATATACAGTCCTGTCTCCTCTCTGGAGCCGTTTCGTCCGTTTTTCCTTCTTGATTGGCCAGGAGAAGGTGTTGGTGGTGTCCTGAGAATCTGCCCATGAGAAATTGGGCTCTTTCCAGCAGCTTTGTAGAGTAGTCAAAGAGAACTTTGGCTCAGAATGATGGAGGACCAGACAGTATGCTGCAGTGCAAAGAATTGTCAAATATTGTTAAGTGCATTTTGTAGACACTATAGCAACAATGATATAGATTTGTTTGTGGTAAATATTTTAGGCTTGTAGGTGAATAACGGAAATACTTGTGAATGTCGTGAAGCACATGAAGCCTCAGTTTTCTAGCCTATAAATTGGGATAATTATATCTCTCAGTCAAACAGCTGTCATGATTAGAGACATCTTTGTAGTAACATTTCTAGCAAACAATGAATAGACAGTAGTAGGTTGTAAGTTAACCAGATACTAGATTTTGTGGATAGAAAACTGTCTTCTGTATTTTGTGGCTTTTTTTCTGGAATGTCTGATGATAGTCATCTGTGGACAAAGAATTAGACAGAACCAATGTGAGATGCTTTGATAAAGCATAAAATTTCAGAGAGAGGGAAATAGGTCCTGGGGATAACCAAGTTTCTCATTTTTACTTCTTTTGAAACACAGTTTCTTGAGAGACAAAGAACTTTGACCAAGGCACATCGTGAGTAGTGATTCATATTGTACTGGGAATTATCCTTTGCCCACTTCAACAATTGACCTGTGGTATAGCCTAAAGTATACTAGAGTATGTATGGGAGGCATGAAGATGCCAATAGGTTAATGAGATATTATCAAGTTTATAAAATAGCAAGAGATTCAGCAACTTCTGGATCAATTATATACAGGACGAAATGACTGTTCTGAAGACTGGATCCCTGAAGGTCTGCCCAGCAGATGCAGGTTCACTTGCAGAAACCCTCTGTGCTTCCTGAGATGACAGGCCATCTCCCAGCAAGCCCAAACTTCAGACCAGTGTTGCTGATTTTTGATTTGTTAAGAATTGTTTATCAACCATGTTAACTCATTAATGTGTATTCATCATAAATTAGCTTTCAAAGTTGTTTTTGGATTTGTATTAGTAGAATGTACATTTTCTTGCAATTAAATTTATAAAATGTCTGATGCTTTCATAAGTATTCTGTTTGGTCCACCTGTCACATCCTTTCTCGAGTTGGTGCCCCTCTTCCCCCAGCACATCCACATCATCTCAGACTCATTTCCCACCCTCATCCTACGGTCTCAGGATGGCTCCTTTTTTCAAGGCTTCAGAGTCCACGGTGTTGAACTTTTTTCTCTCATATGACATGGGCACAAAAGGGCTGGGTCTAGGTATGCTCCACCTTTTCACTTTTTCCCATAAAGAACCCAAATTGTCCACCTTCTTTGTCCTTACATTTCCACTGGGGAACGGAGACAGCCAACTCTCCTCTTCTTATTTCCTTTTAATCCTTACAATTTTATTTGAAGAAAGTCCTTGCCCTCCCCAGTCACTGGGCTGGGGTGGAGGACACTGTCATCTACTTGAATAAGTCTTTGTAATGTTGAAATAGAAGTTTTCTAAAGCAATACTTATGACAAGTGATTCACTAAAAATTATCTGTTATCATACTTCACTAGAAAAAATACTGATCTCACACACTAGTTTGATTTCAGAACTCAGCAGTCAGTTGAGATCTGTAGTTTGAAAACTGGCAGAGGCTGTGGGCTTCCTGACCCCCCAGCTTGAATGCTAAGGCAAGGGCAGCCTCAGTTTCCCTGGGACCAGGGTTAAGAGCTAGTGTTATATTCGCATGTTGAGCTTTTCTCCTGGGTTCCTTATTTCAAAGAACTTTCCTTGCAGACATTTAAGCTCCAGGCTTCCATTCATTTCTCAAACCTTAGGGGAAAGTGCCCTGTGCTCAGTGATTGACGTGGCTCCTTTCTCTCTTCCGATTGAATTACTGAGGCCCTGGGGGAAGGAAAGCCTTGATGGGGGCTGGGTTCCATGCTCAACCTGTGGTAGAATCGGTATTTATTTAGTTATTTTTCTTTGAGACAGGGTCTCACTGTGTCATTTTCAGCAGAGTGCCATTCTGTCACAGCTCATAGCAACCTCCAACTATTGGGCTTAAACAATTCTCTCGCCTTAGCCTCCCAAATAGCTGTGACTACAGGTGCCTGCCACAATGCCCGGCTATTTTTTACTGCAGTTGTCATTGTTGTTTTAGCTGGCCAAGGCTGGATTCCCATCTGCCAGCCTCGGTATATGTGGTTGTTGCCATAACCACTGTGCTACGGGTGCTGTGTTGAGAATCAGTATTTAGCAAAATAGTTCTCACAAACTTCTTATCATCTCACCTTGCTATGGACCTAATCAGAGGCAGGCACATGTACACATGTCTGATCTTTTTTTTTTTTTTCTAGACAGAATTTCCCCTGTTTCTTTGGGTAGAGTGCCATGATGTCATAGCTCACAGCCACATCCAAAGTCAGCCTCAGGTGATCCTCCTGCCTCAGCCTCCCATGTAGCTGGGTCTACAGCTGTCTGCCATGACACTGGCTAGTTTTTGTAGGTTTAGTAGAGACGGGGTCTTTCTCTTGTTCACGCTTGTCTCCATCTCCTGAGCTCAAGGGACCCTCCTGCCTCAGACCCCCAGTGTGCTAGGGTCACATGAGTCCCTGGGCCCACCCACCTGTCTCTCTGGAGGGGCAGTCTCGTGACTCCTTCTCTCCCTCTTGCCTTCCCACAAGGTCTGGCCCTGTCACATCAGTCAGGTGGCTCCTGTCCTAAACCCTGCAAACCTGGACAGGGCCACTTGGAGTAAGTTCTCTCAGTTGCTACTCCTGCACTGTCTCCTTCCCCCCTTACCAGGGCCACTAGCTTTCTTTCTCTTATAGAACCTGGATTCTGGGGACTCAAACGTGATTTTTTTGACTTGTAGCTTTGTGATCATGGGCAAGTCATTTAGCTTCTGTCCTCAGTTTCCTACCTCGTAAACAGGGATGAAAACAAGTCCAACATCTAAGCAGGTTGTGAGGAACCAATAAAATAATTCTCATGAGGATAAAATAAAATAGATAACATTGATTATTGAAGTCGGGTCTTGTTAACAGCGCAGAGAATGTGCCGACACTTTATTTATTTATTTATTTTGCAACCAAGTCTCACTCTGCTGCCCCAGTCTAGATTCCTGTGGAGTCATAGCTCACAGCAATCCCAAACTCCTGGGCTCAAGTGATCCTCTCACCTCCGACTTCTCTGTAGCTGGGTCAAGAGGCGCCCACCCCAACTCCTGGATGATTTTTCTATTTGTAATAGTGACAGAGGTCTCATTGTTTTTAGGCTGGTCCTGAACTCCTAAGCCCAAGCACGGGTCTCGCCTTGGCCTTAACAATCCAGAGTGCTAGGATTACAGGGGTGAGCCATATGCTGACAAGCTGTTTGTTGCCAATGATTAACATTCTCTATTGTTATCTTTGGCAAAGACTGAAGTTGGCTATTAATTCAACATACTCTTTGTCAAGATACAAATATAATTTTTGAAGTGCTTTAAATATCATCAGGAAGAAGTTTTGCATATTGACCATTTTTGGTTTTGCCAATGATACGATTATTTGTTATTCCTGATGGATTGATACAAGCCAGCATCCCTGTTGTCATTCCTTCCTCCCTCCTCACTCCCTGTCCTGTTCTCTCCCTTCTCCTCACCCTCCAGTCTCCCCTGCCCCCTACTAACTGTAGTGTGGAGGTCATGTACCCAGAGAAGCTTTACTGAATGCTGGTGGTAGAGGTGGAGTCAGTCTGGGAACAAACTCAGGCTGCCTCAAAAAGCCATAGTGGTGTGGAAATAGATTACAATTCTCAAACCTCATTTGAAAAATATGATTATGTGTGTTTTACAGCATCACCCACTTCCCCTCCATAGTCAAATTTCACCTTTCCGTGCCTCCATCCATCTTATTCTCATTTGGGATTCCCTAAAGAAAAACATCTCATAAAATCTTTGCTCACCCTCTACTCTTTTGTTGCATCTGCCTCTTCCACAGTCTTTTTTCCAGGAGTACTCACTGTTCCTTCTGCTTTAATTAATGTGACTGCCCAGGACTAAAACTGGGGGAGAGGGGACAATAGGAGCCTATGGAGATTCCAGAGGGGAATGAAGGTGACAACTCTGCTAAGCTCCAAAGTACACTAGCCAGGCGCTGTGAACCAATGTGGAGGTGGCTCTCAATTCTTTCTACTTAGACATATGAAAGGACAAGGCCAAACTGAAACCTCAAGCTCTCCACATATGGGGAAGGAAGAAGTTCCCCGCCATTCTTGGGATGTAGTTGATATGAGTATTTTTATTTGGCCACGAAGACCAAGAGAACCAAATCATGCTGGAACAGTGGCTCTCAATTGTAGCTCCACATTGGAATCACCTAAGAGATCTGTCAGACATTTTCTTTCTTTTTTTTTTTTTGCAGTTTTTGGCCAGGGGTGGGTTTGAACCCACCACCTCCGGTATATGGGGCTGGCGCCCTACTCCTCTGAGCCACAGGCGCAGCCCCTGTCAGACATTTTCAAGACCAAAACCACACCTTGCCCCAAGCCAGTCAGAATCTCTGTGCCTAGGGCCCAAGCAGTGGTTTGTCTAGGTGATTCCAAAGTGCAGCTATGGTGGGCTGGGTGTGGTGGCTCAGGCTTGTTAATCCTCATACTCTGAGAGGCTGATGCTGGTGGATTGACTGAGATCCGAGGTTCAAAACCAGCTTTCGTCGAAGCCAGACCTCATCTCTAAAAAGTGTCATGGGGTGGCGCCTGTGGCTCAAAGGAGTAGGGCACCGGCTCCATATACTGGAGGTGGCAGGTTCAAACCCAACCCCGGCCAAAAACTGAAAAAATAAAAAGTGTCATGACAGGTGCCTGTTTTCCCAGCTACTTAAGAGGTTGAGGCAAGAGAATCACTTAAGCCCAAGAGTTTGAGGTTGCTGTGAGCTATGACACCATGGCATTCTATTGAGTGTGACAGAGTGAGAATCTGTTTCAAAACAAACAAACAAACAAGCAATAACAAAACAAACAAACAAACAAACAAACAAACAGCAAAGTGCAGCTATGGTGGAGAATCACTGGGCTAGAGTGTGGTTCCAAAACTCTATTGTGCATCAGAGTCCCCTGGATGGGATCAGTGGGTCTGGGGCAGGACCCAGGATTTACATGTGCAGCTAGTTCCCAAGGTTGGTGGAGGATCCCTACTTTGAGAGCCAGGGGATGGGGGACGCAGTGCACCCTGATGCTGATGTCTGCGTTTATATGTAAATTTATTTTACAAAAACTTACAAGAAAAATTAAGTTTGCTGTTATAATCTTGAAACTGAATTTTTAAAAATAAGAACAATTTCAGAGATTTGAATCTCCTCCAAGGTTTTAATGACGTCTACTCACCAACTCTGTATTTCTCTTCCTGATGCTCAATTTTTAGTCCAGTTCCTGCCTTTAAAAAAACGGGAAGAATTGAGATCTGGAGGAAGGAGGGAGTTCAGTGGTCTTAGCAGGGATGAGATCAGTGTGTTCACAAACCTCACACAGCATCATGGACATTCTTACTGATCACTTCGTCCCCCAACACACACACAGTAAATGGCAAAATTTCTCACATTAATTCTGACACCCAAACCATACCCAAAAGCCTACACAAATGTGGCTTTGGTCACGCCCTGTGTGTAAAGGGCTGGCCTACACTAAAATGTAAACTAAATATTTGTTCCCAAAAGTGAATCTAAAATAAAAAAAAAAAAGAACATTTTGCATATAAAACAAAATATCGGCTGCTTATCAGACTGGGCCCAATCCGTGTTTTCCTTAACACTAAGTTTTAGAACTTTCTGTAAAAAAAGGCTCTAAGCTGGGTGGGGTGACTCATGCTTGTAATTCCAACACTCTGGGAGGCTGAGGCTGGTGGATTGCCAGAGTTTAGGCGTTAGAGAGCAGCCTGAGCAAGATGGGGGGCCATGTCTGTACTCAAAAAAAAAAAAAAAGAGAAGAACTAGCTGGTCAGTTTAGCCGGTGCCTGTAGTCTCAGCTACTCAGGAGGCTCAGGCACTAGCATAGGTTGAGCCCAGGAGTTTGAGGTTGCTGTCAGATATGACTCATAGTACTCTACACAGGGGGACAAAGTGAGACTCTGTGTCAAAATAAATAGATAAATAAATAATTTGAAATAAATGAAATAAAACTGGAAAGAAGTGCCTACCTTGTAGGTATTTAATTCACAGAAAGGAGATAGTCAGGTAAAAATACAAAATAGTGGGGCATTAGGACGTGCAGAAAGAACCAGAGAAAGGCGAGGTGACTGAGAGTGCAGTTCATCTCAGGGAGGGTGTGCTCCTTAGCAGCAGGGCTTCACTGGCTCTCCAACTCATTTTGTGAAGACCGTGTCTTAGATTTCTCCCATTATGACTATTCCTGCTGCTTCTGCTCCCAATGCAGACACCATGGCGCCTACTATTTACACAAGAATACTTTCGAGAATGTAAAAAATGGTATGGATTCCACCTTTCCTATCTTGTCCAGGAATGACCCTTAAGAGTAGTGAACTGCTGAGTCAAAGGACATGTACACCATTGTAGAGGCTGACATAGTCCATGACTGTATGAGAGATATGAACACCACTGATTATATTAGCTGAGATGTGACTAGGTTTCACCGGTGTGCTTCTGTATTTGATCTGTAACGCACTTTGCTTTTTCAAGTTGAATTAGAGACTTTTGTTCAGATGGTAGTAGATTTGCTCATTGAATTCAAAGAGTTACCATGATGTTTTGAATTTTGTAGTATAAAATTTTAATGACATTATCTTGAATGGAAGGCGGGGTTGATTATGTTTGCTTGATTAGGTTTGAATAACTCAATCTTAGGGTGGGACCTAGTGGGCAGAGACTGTGTCTCAGGCACCATAAAAGCAGTGTATCCCAGCACAAACTCAGAGGCAACCAGGCCGGAACCAAAGAGCTGCAGCCTTTGGATCTCCAAGACCTCCACTGGAAATCTCCAAGTCAAGGTCAGTTTTCTTCCTGTCAGTGTTCCACTTCTCCCTTTAGCTACAATTGTTTTTCGGATCCCCTGACTTTTGTAATTTAGAAGAGAAGAGAAAGGGCCAGTTTTGTCCTGTGTCAAGCAACTTTCTGTACTTTTCTCTCTAACATCTAACACCCCCATTTAAATTCTTTACAATGTTGACATATGTTAGCTGGGCTATGGGGTGCATGATTATAGCTACTTGGGAGGCTGAGGCAGAAAGATTGCTTGAGCCCAAAAGTTTGAGGTTGCTGTGAGCTATGATGCCACAGCCACTCTACCCAGGGCACACAGTGAGACTCTATCTCAAACAAATAAATAAATGAATAAGTAAGTGACTAAATATAAATTTTTACATATGAATTTCAGTTTCCTTTGCATACATATCAGTATTTTAATGTGTTTTCCACTACCATGTGTGTGCCATTTTACAAATTATTCCTTTTTACATTCTAATATTCTTTCTTACAGACTTTTCTGCATTTGTACTTAAATACATGTACCATTTCTGATAGTTGTATCATCCTTAACTGAGTCACTGCATCGTTTTGATCATTAGAGATCCTTAATTTCGTAGTTAACACTTAAAGGAAGAACATGGTAGAAATGTAGAAATTTCCTTTTAAAAACGTGTGTCCTTGGATGCCTTCCAAGGTGAGATAGGCAACCTCATTTAGTTTTCAAGCACTATGTCAGATTTTCCATAAAGGAACGATAGCCATGGCAGGAGGCTTCTGGGGGCCCCAGGGGTTATGAAGGTTCGGGGCAGTTGGGGTAACGAGAGGGCCTCTTCCTTGTGAGGAGTATCTTTCTGGTTTGGGCAGGCGCAGATCGTTTTAGAGAAGTTGATGACAAGGATTAAAACTTTTGTACTCTCATTGCCTTGAGGCTCGAGTATTTTTCTCATAGTGCTTGAAAGCATTTCATCCAATGATACTTTGTCCTTAAAAGGGCATCTCATTCACTCCGGGGTGGATTTTGCTAGTTTCACTCACATGTGGTCCCTATGTTAGAAATTCTGTGGGTGCCTTCATCACTTTTCTGTGATGACTCCAACAGAACTAGGTTTACCTTTATAATTGGATTTAGATGTTGATCATTGTTTTCTTGAACTGCAGGCGACTTTCAAAGAAGTAGGGATCAGCAGTGTGACCTCACTCCCTGCCAGATCCTGTTAAAGATCCAATTGGGCTCCGCTCCCATAGGAGAAGCTTTGCTAGCAGCCAACACGTCATCTGGAAGTCTGAAGACAAGTAAGCTGCCCTGTCTCTCTGTTGTTCTTGCCGAGATTTGAGACAGATTTGACAGTTTTTTTTCTCAGACGATTAGATTACTAACATTCTGTGTTTCCTGTTTCTTCTCTGTCTCCAGGACCGGCGGCAGCAGCACAGGGTGTTTTAATTCAAATGGGTGACGAAAAGGACTCTTGGAAAGTGAAAACTTTAGATGAAATTCTTCAGGGAAAGAAACGAAGGAAGGAGCAAGAGGAGAAAGCAGAAATAAAACGCTTAAAAGTTTCTGATGACCTGGGTTCCAAGAGGGATTCCCTTGAAGAGGGGGAGCTGAGAGATCATCGCGCGGAGATCACGGGAAGGAACTCCGCGGACAGAAGCGAGGGCTCCATGGAAGACGGAGGAGAGGAAGGTGGTTCTTTGGCTATCAAACCACCGCAGCACATGTCCCGGAAAGAAAAAGCTCATCACAGAAAAGATGAAAAGAGAAAAGAGAAACACAGGCATCACAGCCATTCAGCAGAAGGGGGGATGCATTCGAGAGCGAAAGAAAAGGAAAGAGAACACCAACGTCGGAAACGACATCGGGAAGAACAGGACCGAGCTCGCCGGGAATGGGAAAGACGGAAAAGGAGAGAGATGGCGAGAGAGCACTCCAGGAGAGAGAGAGAGCGCCCGGAGCAGTCAGACAGGCGGCGCGAACCCGAGCGCCAGACGCGGGGGCAGACGGAGCGGGAGCGGCGCGAGGCCCGCGGGGCAGGCTCCGCACAGCATCGCAGGGCGCGGGAGGACGATGGCGGCAAGGCCAAGGCCAAGGCCAAGGCCGGCCACAGGAGCCGCAGCCCACTCCGGCAGCCCAGGGAGCGCTTCGAGCTGGGAGACAGCCGGAAGCCAGCGAAAGAAGAGAAAATGGAAGAAAGAGACCTGCTGTCCGACCTGCAGGACATCAGTGACAGCGAGACGAAAAGCAGCTCGGCAGAGTCCTCCTCAGCAGAATCAGGCTCAGGTCCTGAGGAGGGAGCGGAAGAGGAGCAGGGGCGCGCCAGTGAAGAATCAGAGGAGGAGCAGGAGACTGCGAGCGACTCCGAGGAGGCCTCGGAGCAGTCAGCGGAAGAAGTAAGTGAGGAAGAAACGAGCGAGGACGAAGAGCGAGACAATGACAACCAGCTCTGGCTGGTTCCAGAGTCACGATTTGACCAAGAATCCAGGGGAAGTGAAGGAGAGGAAGAAGCGAGTGAGGACAGCCCACAGAGCAGCGCCCCAACGGAAAGGGACTGTGGGCCCGACTCCCCAGCCTTGTCACCCATCGAGCTCCAGCAGGAGCTGCCCAAGTACCTGCCGGCCCTGCAGGGCTGCCGGAGCGTGGAGGAGTTCCAGTGCCTGAACAGGATTGAGGAAGGCACCTACGGGGTGGTGTACAGGGCAAAGGACAAGAAGACAGATGAAATCGTGGCTCTGAAGCGGCTGAAAATGGAGAAGGAGAAGGAAGGCTTCCCAATCACGTCGCTGAGGGAAATCAACACCATGCTCAAGGCCCAGCACCCCAACGTTGTCACTGTCAGGGAGATCGTGGTGGGCAGCAACATGGATAAAATCTACATCGTGATGAACTACGTGGAGCACGACCTCAAGAGCCTGATGGAGACCATGAAGCAGCCCTTCCTGCCGGGGGAGGTGAAGACCCTGATGATCCAGCTGCTGCGTGGGGTGAAGCACCTCCATGACAACTGGATCCTGCACCGAGACCTCAAGACGTCCAACCTGCTGCTGAGCCATGCAGGCATCCTCAAGGTGGGCGACTTTGGGCTAGCACGGGAGTATGGGTCCCCTCTGAAGGCCTACACCCCTGTGGTGGTGACCCTATGGTACCGTGCCCCAGAGCTCCTACTTGGTGCCAAGGAGTACTCCACCGCCGTGGACATGTGGTCAGTGGGCTGCATCTTTGGGGAGCTGCTGACTCAGAAGCCTCTGTTCCCTGGGAAGTCGGAAATGGATCAGATCAACAAAGTGTTCAAGGACCTGGGAACCCCCAGTGAGAAAATCTGGCCTGGCTACAACGACCTCCCAGCAGTGAAGAAGATGACCTTCAGAGAGTACCCCTATAACAACCTCCGCAAGCGCTTTGGGGCCCTGCTATCAGACCAGGGCTTTGAGCTCATGAACCAGTTTCTGACCTACTACCCTGGGAGGAGGATCAGTGCTGAAGATGGCCTCAAGCACGAGTATTTTCACGAGACCCCCCTCCCCATCGAGTCCTCCATGTTCCCCACTTGGCCTGCCAAGAGTGAGCAGCGGCGCATGAAGCGGGGTACCAGCCCACGGCCCCCCGAGGGAGGCCTGGGCTACAGCCAGCTGGGCGATGAGGACCTGAAGGAGACCGGCTTCCATCTCACTACCACAAACCAGGGGGCCTCAGCTGCAGGCCCTGGCTTTAGCCTCAAGTTCTGAAGGTCCGAGCCTCCCAGCCAAGCCCCAGCCTCAGGGAGGAGGGCCCTGACCCTCATGTGGACGCAGCTGCTATGGCTGGAGGCACCCAAGTCTTGGAACGCCTCCTCCTGCTTGGTTTTCCATGTCTTATTTGTATATTATTTTGGTTTGCAAATTTGTAGCATTAAATCACATTTTTCCTTGTGGAGGGAAGGTTCGTATCAGGGACCTCTGACTCGCGGGGCGGGGCAGCTCCCCTCAACACGGGGGTGGGGGGGGAGGGTGCTGGGCCACGATGTGGACGGAGCTGGGGGTATCTACTTCTTAGGCTTCAGGGATGGAGATCTGTTTGTGCACTAGGATGAGCAAGGCCTTCTTGTCCCTCACCTGTGTGTCTGGACCCGCCCTGTCCCCACAGCCCTCAGCTCCTGGTTTGCAGCAGCCTCAGCCACCGAGAATTTTAAAACATAGGTTGTTAGAAGTCTTTAAATGTAGCAAAATACTCTGGGAGGAAAAAAATAAAATAAAATAAAAAAATAAAATATTAGGAGCTCAAAGTTAATCTGGTTGTTTGGATGGGATGAGAAAGGATTAACTCACTTTTATTATTATTATTTTTGGTTGCAGCCGTTATTGTTGTTTGGCGGCCCAGGCTGGATTCAAACCCGCCAGCTCAGGTGTACGTGGCTAGCACCTTAGCCTGTTGAGCCATAGGCGCCAAGCCAGGGTTAACTCACTGTTAAACTACTTGTACTTCATAGTCACATTGTGTAATATAAAGCCAGCTGAATTAAATATCAGCAGGTTATACTTATTAAATGACTTATAAACCTTGTTTATCAGTACAAGTAAATGGTAAAGTAAACTAGGAAAATGTACTTTTTATTACTTGAGTAAATGTTTAAGTAAATGGCGGTAAACATATAACCCCCACTGGCGATGTCTGTCTCTTCTTAGTAGAAACACTGAGAAGATTTGAGTGGTGACTGCCAGAAGGATGGGTGCTTTACACACATTATCTCTAATCCTCACAAACCTATAAGTTAGGCTCTATTTTCCCCCATCTCACAGATGTGAAAACTAGGTAAGCCTCAGAGAGGTTGAATAATGTGCTCTGGACCACACAGCTAGGAAGGGGCTCCTAGAAACCAATTGTCATTCCATTAATAACTGCATGAACTCAGAACATTAATAAAATGAATGTCTGACATTGACCTAATCAAGGCATTCAGTGCTAGAATATACTTAACAAGTGGTAGAACAGCTTCCACATAAAACCAGGAGTAAGGTCTGACTTCAGCACTTCCAGCCTTGGATGATATCCTGTATAGGAGTAGGTCATCTCTCCCTCCCTCTTCTCTCCACAAGTCTAGTCTTAGTGGACCTCACAATATCAGATCTATATGCCTCAGTTAAGTTAGGTTTTGTTACCTTTCTTAGAGAGATGGGAAGTTTTAGATGGTCTCTAAGTTTTAATAAAATGTTTCAACCATGCTATGAGAATCTCAGATGTAATTAGTAAGACACAACTCGATTTTGGAGGACTTCCCTTTGCATACTAAATTCTCAAAGTTGTATCTTTTCTAAGATTGCTTGCATAGTCAATGTGTGTTAATCATTCTGTAGGTAATTATTCATTGACTATATATCTAGCGAGCACCTTCAGTGTGACAAGCACTAGGCCAACAGCGAGACAGACTATCTAATCTGCGGGTTCTAGAACATTAAACCAGGCCCCAGAGTCCTTGCAAGCCCCTTTGTGAAACTGCGTAGAAGTTCAGAGGGGCTTGTGAACTTCATGAAGTTCACATTCATGAAGCTGACTCTGGCAAGGTGCTCAGACAGCTGCCCTCATGAAAGTCATAGTTTATTAGGACAGACAGATTATAAACCAGAAATCTCCACATTAAATAATTTGATTATTTGATAAAAATAGACGAAATAGTTACGACACTTTTCTTTTTTTTTTTACTTGTATTTATCCATTTTCTCTTATTTGTGGGCACAATTGCAATTTTGCTGCATTGTTATATTGCATTGTGGTGAAGTCAGGTAGTAATGATACCTATATACTAAAATAAAAAGAAAAGGAAAAAGGAATACATTCTAAGAGATACTGTATTGGAGGAAGGAAAGAAACCGAGACCTGTGCTCAGAGAAAGATTTCCAGGAGAAGGAATGTTTAAAGGAGAGGGAGAAATCACCTACCTCGTGAGGGAGGGAGGGAGGAGCTTCATTTCTTTTTTGTATTTACCTGCTCAGCCAGTGGGGGCAGAGGCTTGGCACATCATAGGATAGAGGGAGGGATTATGCATGGGGAGTCCAGGGGGTGAGTGGCGGGACCCAGCTTCTGTGCAGCACATGGTTGCGTAGGCCAGGGTAAGGATTTTAGCCTTTATCTTAGGGACAAGGGAAACTCACTGAAGAATTTTAATCAAGAGACAGGGAGTAAGAGGACTGAGTAACAAAAAGATTGGGTGGGGACAGAGTGAACGCAGGGCCACCAGTCAGGAGGTTGCTGTGGCACTTGAACTAAAGATAACAGTGGCTTAGCCTAGGTCAAGGTGTGGGGGGACATGGATGGCAGTGATGGGGGCCTCTTTGGGCAAGGATGTGCAAAGAGGAAGGGAGAACAGAAGGCTCAGAGGGGGGGTTCTGGCAGAACTTGTAGGAGCGTGATGCTGGCAGAAGGAGTTAAAAATGAGGCGCCTAGGGCGGCGCCTGTGTCTCAGTGGGTAGGACGCCAGCCCCATATACAAAGGGTGGCAGGTTCGAACTCGGCCCCAGCCAAAATGCAACACAAAAAATAGCCGGGCATTGTGGTGGGTGCCTGTAGTCCCAGCTACTCAGGGAGGCTGAGGCAAGAGAATCGCCTAAACCCAGGACTTGGAGGTTGCTGTGAGTTGTAATGCCACAGCACTCTGCTAAGGGCGATAAAGTGAGACTCTGTCTCTACAAAAAAAAAAAAAAAAAAAAAAAAGAACGAAAGAAAAGAAAAATGAAGGGCCTAAATCACAGTTTACTTAGCTTTGTCTATCCTAGCAAAGATTTAGAAAATTAAGATAAATAAATATTCGAAGTATGAGAAAAAACAAAAAACTTCCCTTTTCTATGAACCCATCTCACTTTGGGGGAGAGAGAAATCAGTGATTTTGTTTGGTCCCTTAAAGAGTGAAAGCTGTGGGTGGTCTCAGAGTTCTGAAGATAGAGGTCTGGTGGAGAAAGGAACAGCTAGAACAGCTGAAACATAGGATTTTTGTTGTATTCCCCCCTTACCTAAGGGATAGACATGTTTTTGTTTTCCTTGAAAAGGAAATTCAGACCTCCTTTGCAAAATCTGCAGAGACATGAAGGCTTAAAAGTAAGTCATTCTTATAAAGGTCTTTATGTAAAACTGGCTGCCAAAATCCAAACACAACAACATTTTCCTTGACATAATTAATATTAAAAGATGCTATGGAGCCCTTCCAGTCTTTTGGGTTGAGTAACCAGAGGGTGAGAACCAACAGTGAACAAAGTAACACAGAAGGAGTTCCCTCTTCCTTTTCTTTGGAAGCCCTCTCTCCAGCCCACTATTCTGCCCAGACTCCTATTACTTTTTAGATGCTTCCCCCCCCCCACTTAAGGACTGAATTCTTACCTGCTCAAGGGATTATCTTAAGCTGTTATTCTCCCCAGAGTAATTTTGGCAAGACCATGCCTATCACATGAGGAACAAATGTGTTTGGAATTGGGGCATGTCAAGTTCTCCGTTAAGACACAGTACTTCTCAGCAGCTAGCCGACTCCTTGAAAAGTTGGCCTTGCAAGAAGTCATCGGGATTAGGTACTGGTTGTGTGCCAACTATGTACTAGGTATGGTTTATAAATACCTATTAAATTGAAATCCATTCAGTTTCAGCTAGTAGTATTGGCACTTTGGTGAATTAAATCCATAACAAAATCCTATCAAAATCTCTTCCCCTCCATTGGTCTATCACAATTGCTAACAAGCTCAGCTAACAAGGCTGTAATGTGACAGTTCAGTATTAGGCATTATCTCTTTTCCTTTGGTGTTATGATTACAGAGAATGGCCAGAAGTTAGGTAAAAAGATTAAAAATAAGAGAGGATAGACCAAATGTAGCCTGGGGACCTTTACAAAATTGATGCCAGATAATACTAGAAGAGTATTATACAAGTACTTCTTTTATAAATCAAACAGACATGCATGAACACTTGCTTTTCTTCCATATATATACATAACTTAATCGTCTTGATCAGAGTTGTATGCTTTGGGATTTGATTCAAAAAAATGCAGAATATCTTTTTTGTCTTTTCTCTCCGATGCTGAGAAAAGAGATTACAAATTTTATAAACTGATTTTCCTCAGTGAGGAAATTTCTTGTCTAATTTTACCCCACTGTTCCTAAAATCACCATCCCAGAGATCTCGATGAATCTGACTGCATATGTGTGCATCTTTCATTTGCATCTTTTTCTAATATTCATAAAACCTCTCACAAGGGAAAGAAATATGTTGCTCATTGACTGGTTTCCTGTTCACCATCATAAACAATGAAATCTGGGGCAGCAGTTTCAGCAGAGACACGGTAGATGGCAGTGTGCAACACAGATTCCCCAGTGTCGTCACCTTGAACTACTGCCTGGGAAGAGACTGAATCTCTGGGCATGGAGGCTGTTTTTTCCAGCCTAGTTGGAGGAAGAGATTGTTCACTTAGGAAATACTTCCTCTACATAAACTTGGTTTTGTTGGATCAGTAAATTGAAGTTATTTGAACTGCTTTGACATAAAAGAATGTTAAGCTTCTTTAATTTAAGCCTGATAAAATTAGTACCTCAAAAGTCTTTTTCAAGGCATGGCATAACTGTTCGGTTATATGATGAGCTCACCTCCCTGTGCTTCATATTTTATTAATTTATTAAAACAAGACCTCTCTGGGTAATCTGCAGATAAACGCCATGTATATTTCATAAGTACATGTTAGATATACCAGGACTTCATGATTTGATTTTTCAGCATCATGGGTGGGCTAATTTGAGCATCAGTATGTACTCTCAAGGCCACATTTATTAGGCATGTTCTTTGGTTATTTTAAAGCATTTTTATGTTTTTGCATGATAGTTCCCCTAAAGTTAGTAATAATTCTCTAATAGTCTTAAATGGTATTTAACATAGTTAAACTTTTTTTTTTCTTTTTTAATTACAGAAGGGACAGTCATCTGGGTAGTTTTGCTGAATATTTAAAAACTCTTACTTCCTTAGTAAGCAAAGAAATCATTTCTAAAATGATGCTTATTGTTAAACATTAGCAAAAGAGATCTTAGCATCGGTGAGAGATATTTTTAAACATGGAATTTCCCTAGAATAAGAGTTCTTAGAGGAAGATGTAAGTAAATAGTGTATAGCAATTAACTACACTGAGATTTAATAATCTAAATAGAACAGACTCATATTCACGTTCTCTCAAACTTTTCCTTCTGGACAGGTTGTGTACTTAGATTGCCTAGCTTGCCCAGCATTTCCCACTTGGACTAATGAGCTACATCATATTTATTTTTCCAGACCTCTTGGTCCATTTAGATTTCAGAGCTCTGTTCAATTCCACCATCTCCTGAAACTGCCAGCTTTGGCTTTTTGTGGCCTGACTCATTCTGCTGGTACCTGAGGCTAGTCCTCTCAGGCTAAACCACTGGGCACTCTCAGAGTTGCATGCATTTGACTAGAGATCTTGGGATTCCAAAATGATCTCTTTCCTGAGTGTTCAAGACACAGTCTTTTTGGATATTGTCTTTCCTCTTGCTCTAAATGTTGGTATTTCTCAGGGTTCTACCCCAGCCTTCCTTTCTCACTCTGCCTAGAGTTTGTGGACAATTTCAACCACTTTCTCAGCTCTTAATTGCCATTTGTACTTACATCCTAACAATTTCCACAGCTCAGATCCTCCTCTTAAAAAACTCTTGATACCTCACATCTATAGAAATACTTAGATGTCTCACTGGTCCCTTTGTTTTAGTCTTTATAAAACTAAAATTTCGTGCTTCATTTTCCCCATGTATTTGTTCTTCCTGCCCACCCCACTTAGTGACTAATATCACCATCTTTCTCTGTGCCTAGGCCAGAAATCTCACATTCATTTTTGATCTGTTTTTCTGCCTCCAAATAATGACTGAATCCTGCTGATTCTGGTTCCTGAGTTTCCTGGAGAACCATTACACATTTTTCTTCCCTTCTCACCTTATATTGGGCCACCATCCACTCTTAGCTGAATTTCTGCAACAACATTGAACCGATCTCCTTGTCCTTAGCTTTGTCCTTGCAATCAATCCATTTCCCATGCTGCAACCGCATGATAGCCCTGGAATGCTTATGTGATCATGGTTTTCCCTTGCTTAAAAAACCTCTGTTCTATGATTTACCTCCCTCCGGACCACTTTTTATCATTCATTAGTTCTCCACCAATGGTCCATTTTCTCTGAACACCTGTCTTGATTCTTTCAGGCTTGTGTGAAGTACTGTCTCATGTGCTCTATAGCACCACGTGCTTTCCGTACCATAGCATTTGCAGAATACATTGCATTTTCCAGTTTATTTGTCTCTATCCTCCACTAGCTACTGAGGTCAGTAGAGGCAGGGACTATACCTAGCTCGATCATCTATTTTATTTCTATTACTCAGGAAATTGCCTCTTATATTGCTACAGGGGTGAAGTAGCAGTACATTATTTGTGGAAAGAATTCATGAATAAATAAACTCATTGCAAACTATCAATCTGTGGTACTTGTTGGACCTTTCCTAGAGGACAGGTATGGTGATAGGTAATTAAAATTGTGTTAGAGTAGAAGGCATGATTTGGAAAGTAAAACTTCAATTACCTGATTCCAACCATGTAGGACAGATTAACATTGTTTTTAAAGGTCTTCAATGGTTTTAAAAAATGAGTATTATGGCCAGGTGTGGTGGTTTATCCCTGTAATCCTAGCACTCTAGGAGGCCAAAGCAGGTGGACTGTTTGAGCTCAGGAGTTCAAGATCAGTCTGAGAAAGAGTGAGACCCTGTCTTTACTAAAAATAGAGAAACTAGCTGGGCGTTGTGGTGGGCACCTGTAGTCTCAGCTACTCAGGAAGCTAAAGCAAGAGAATCTCTTGAGCCTAAGAGTTTGAGTTGCTGTGAGCTATGACACCATGACACTCTACTCAGGGTGACAGAGTAAGACTCTGTCTCAAAAAATGGGCATTGTGTCATTAGCTATGCAGAAGCTTTTCAGTTTAATTAAGTGCCATTTGTTTATATTTATTGTTGTTGTGATTGCCACAGAAGTCTTTTTCATAAAATCTTTCCCCAAGCCAACATCCTCAAGAGTTTTTCCTTCTAGTATTTTTACATGCCTTAGATTTAAATCTTTTATCCACCTTGAATCAATATTTGTAAGCAGTGAAAGGTGCAGGTCCAGTTTCAGTCTTTTACATGCGGTTATCCAGTTCTTCCAGCACTATTTATTGAATAGGGATTCTTTTACTCAGTGTAGGCTTTTGCTTGGTTTATCAAAGATAAGATTTCTATAAGAGACTAGTTTCATCTCTTGGTTTTCTATTCAGTTCCAAATGTCCATGTCTGTACTTTTGTGCCAAAGCCATGTTGTTTTGATCACTGTGGAGTTGTCATACAGCCTAATATCTGGTATGCTGATGACTCCAGCTCTGTTTTTATCACTAAATATTGCCTTGGCTATGTAGGTTTTTTCTGTTTCCATACAAGGTAAAGAACTATTTTTTCCAGTTCTTCAAAGTATGACATTGGCATTTTAATGGGGAAATAGATAACCTTCAGAATGGGAAAACATATTTGTAACATGACAAAGGGTTGATAACTGGGACCTACGGAGAACTCAAATTAATCAACAAAAAAGAGCAAACAATCCCATCTACCTCTGGGCAAGAGACATGAATAGAACCTTCTCTGAGGAAGACAGACAAATGGCTAACAAACATATGAAAAAAATTCTTATTGTTCCTAATCATCAGAGAAATACAAATAAAAACTATGCTGTGATGTCACCTAACTCCTATAAGATTAGCCCACATCACAAGGTTCCAAAGCTGCAGATGCTGGGGCAGATGTGGAGAGAGGGAAATGCTTTTACACTGTTGGTGGGACTGCAAACTAATACAGCCTCTTTGGAAAGATGTATGGAAAATCCCCAAAGAACTGTAATTAGATCTCCAATTTGGCCTTGAAATTCCACTACTAGGCATCTCCCCAGGAGAAAAACCATCACATTATAATAAAAACATTTGCATTAGATTGTTTGTCACAGTTCAATTTACGATCGCCAAGATGTGGAAACACCTAAATGCTCATCAACTCAGGAATGGATAAACAAGCTGTGCTACATGTATACCATGGAGTATTATACACCCATAAAAGATGGTGACTTTACATCTTTTGTTTTAATCTTAGTAGAGTGGAAACATATTCTTCTTAATAAAGTATCACAAAAATGGAAAAGCAGACTTGGCGCCTGTAGCTCAGCGGCTAGGGTGCCAGTCACATACACCAGAGCTGGCAGGTTCAAACTCAGCCTAGGCCTGCCAAACAACGATGACAACTACAACCAAAAAATAGCTGGGTGTTATGATGGGCACCTGTAGTCCCAGCTCCTTGGGAGGCTGAGGTAAGAGAATCACTGAAGCCCAAGAGTTGGAGGTTGCTGTGAGTTGTGACACCACTCTACCAAGGGTGATATAGTGAGACTCTGTCTCAAAAAAAAAAAAAAAAGAAACATGAAAAAGCAAATATCCAATGTACTCAATACTAATATGAAACCAGTAGACAATTTAATTTACATCCACATAGGAGAAAAACTCTTTTCTATTCAGTTGTGGGGAGGGGGAAGGAGGGAGTGAGGTGAGGGAATGGATGTTTGGGGTGGTCCCACTGAATGGGCACAATGTAGGGGTGTATGGCACACATTTTGGGTGCAGGACACAAGTACAAGAGGGCCTACCGAAGAAATTCGAATATTGTGACCTGGTTGTTTGTACCCTCACATTAACCTGAAATAAATTTTTTAAAAAAGCATTATGTGCATGAAGATTCTGAAAAAATAATTTCTAATAACAAGCTAAAAAGCATTGTTCTTTGTTGTCTATATGTAGATGTGGTTATAAAGACAATGTAACCAGAAGCCCATTACATACCACAGTCTTATCTACTTCACAACATTACTTATGAGAAGTCATATATTTGTCTTACTTCACTTCATTATGCTATCACATAAAGGGCATGGGCTCTGTCATTTATTTTGGGAGGAGGTTCCCCTAGTATGTAACAGGATACCTCAACTATGGAGACACTCAATAGACTGGGATTGCTGGCTTTCTCGGCAACTTCATAAGGAGGATAGTTGATTTGTTTATTTTGACTCACCTCTTTACAGTGGACAGTGTGCTGCTAAGATGATATCTTGTGTTCAGATGATAGGCATTGAAAGGTTTCACTGAATAAAGCATTCTTTGCTGAGTTCACAGAACTGTGCTAACTCTGCTACTTAGTCATGACCTTGTCTTGTTTTGCAATGATGTCAAGGAACTCACTAATAGAATTTTTACAAAACCATAAGGATAATCAGGCAGACAAGTACTGACAAGGACATTTAAAAGTATAGCAGATCCAATGAGTCATGCCTGTCTGTCAGTTAGAACATAAACTATCAGTAAAATGAAATATATGGTAGAAAATTAAGATGGCATCCTGGATTTTCAGACCGCTGCCTGAAGTTGGATGAGTTACTATGATATTAGGGAGATTCCAAGAAAGTAAAAAATTAACACTTGTTTTAATTAGATTGAGTTGGATATACAAAACAGAAAAACTATAAAATATTGTAAAATTACACCAGTTATTTCTGTCTCCAGATAGGTTTTAGTAACACAACAAAATCACACAGCTTGGTGGTGGCAAGAGCCTTAAATTATTATTTTTAAAACTTTTTATTATGGGCAAATATAAGGGTACATATGATTAGTATTATTTGTATTAGTATGGGAAAGTCTAAAGTGTGAGTTGTAGTTGAGTCCTACACCCAGGAAGTGTGCCATGTACCCCTATACTGCACTCAATAGGTGGGAACTAATTGAATCCCCTCCTGATGCTCCCCATTCTTGAACTTAATTGTGTTTTTATCTGGTGTGGGCCTGTAGTAGTTGTTCTACTATTTTCTACATTAGTACTGTGTAGGAGGGAAACTTGCTTTTCTATTCTTGAGATACTTTACTTAGGAGAATGTTCTTCAAATCCATCCAGGTAAATGCAAAAGATGGAAAATCTCTGGGTGGCACCTGTGGCTCAGTGAGTCGGGCGCCGGCCCCATATACCAAGGGTGGTGGGTTTGAACCCGGCCCCAGCCAGCTAAAACAGCAGTGGCAACTGCAACAAAAACTAGCCGGGTGTTGTGGCGGGTGCCTATAGTCCCAGCTACTTGGGAGGCTGAGGCAAGAGAATTGCCTAGGCCCAAGAGCTGGAGGTCCAGCATTACACCAAGGGTGACAGAGTAAGACTCTGTCTCTTTAAAAAAAAAAAAAAAAAAAAAACAGGTGGAAAGTCTCCATTTTTTTTTTTTCTTAAAAGAGCCTTAAATTTTGTTTATTTTTGGCCAGGGCTGGGTTTGAACCCCTCACCTCTGATATATGGGGCCGGTGCCCTATTCCTTGAGCCACAGGGCCCACCTGGAGCCTTAAATTCTTATCTGAGTGATTAAGTCAGTAACAGTACCTACTTCATTGTATCATAGCTAAGAGGATTCAAGGATAGAAAACATGTGTGGGACTTAGTAACATGCCCGGCACCTGGAACCTGCTCAGTCGGTGTTATTTATGAATGTGAGGGAGCCACAGATTGATCAGGGGACATTAAAAATGTCTGATAATGGGGTGGGGGGTGGTGGAGCCAAGATGGCGGTCTGTAGCCAACTTTCTGCAGACACTCCCATCCAGAAGGAGAGATAAAGGACAGAAATTTAGCAAAAAAGCCAACGGATTGGAACTGAGCCAAAAGAGAAGGTCGAAGAAAGCACATCATCCCTGCTGGAGCGACCTGCGACCCCAAGGATACAAATAAAAGGTACAGAGCACATCACCAAGCCAACGGGAGTCCCCTCCCCCATGAGAGGGGCTGGCACTATACGTCATACCTCCATACAAACAAGTAAGCAGAGTTCAGATGTCCTCCCACTCTACCCCACGGGAGACACCCTCTAAAAACTGGACCTCCTTCGCCTACTAGGGTGCGGCGGCACTCTCCTGCCAGGCATAAAACTGTATAAAAACTGTATATATTCTCTACCTGCAAGTTGGAACTCCCGGCACTCCCCTCCACTCTCACCCTGAGGTCTGGAGGTCTGTCCCCCACGGAGTCCAGATTCTTGGACGCTTTCTTGAGGGGTGTGGACAGGGTGCGGGCTGTGCTGGTCTGTGCTGTTTTCCTGGCTCGGGAGCAGTGAGAGGAATAGTGAGCCGAGAGGTGGCCAAAGTGGAGAGGCGGTCCCCTGAGGCACCAAGCGGCAGCGCTGAGAAAGCTTTGCTAAAGTTCGGCGGGCCGCACCTGGCCCTCAGGGGATAATAGCTGAGACAAAGGGCTGAATCTCACAGACTGAGTCAGGACTATTAGCAGCCCAGCATCTCTTCCACAGGGCAGAAATTCTGCGAACCTGTTCTGTTCTATCAGCCTTTTCATCTACTTTACATCAATCAGGGACAGGGCTGGAACTGAGTGAATCGCCCCAGCCCCTATCAAGTACATAGGTTGTCAGGCCTCACCTCCCCCCTGCCAATACCAACATAAATGGTGGAGTGGCTGAGGAGCCACAGAGCCCCGTGTGACCTAGGCAGGTGCAAACCTCTAGAGCATCTGCTCATTGGAGGGAACTGGATCACAGCCCTGCAGGGTTACCAGAGACTGGGTGTGACAGTGGGGCAAGGTGGGGAAGGAGGCATCAACCTTCCCAGGCTAATTTACTGGCTGGGGGGTCCCTCCTGAGCTCACAGAACCCTGGAGTGAATGATACTAAAACTGCCAGCAGACTCCTGCTCTCTAGTCGCCAGAGACTTTTCAACTCTTTGATTTGAGGTTAGTACTGGCTCAGACAATTGATTGGGTCCTCTTCAACTAGGCCAATCACCTGAGGACTTTCCAACGTTGTACATTGGGTTTGTGGTAGTGAGAAGGTTTGTTTTTTCCTTTTCCAATTGTTGTGGGGGCGTGGTGACATAACAACTGGTATTTCTCCACAGCTCAGATTCTAGTACAGACTAACCAATTCTCTAGGGTAAAACAGAGACCAGCTGAAAATAAGACAGAGCCACTTAACCCCATCACGTCAAGAAGGCCCCCAGTTTTGCAGGCAGTAGCAAAGTACAGGTTGGCAAAACTCTAGGGGAAAAGGTACAAACACCAGTCCCAGCTTACAGGCAAAGGAAGGACTGGTCAATCCCTACTCCTAGAACCCCCAACCCAACTTATCCTTACCTACTCACCCAGCCAAATGGTGCAAAATAAATATGGGGCGGAATCAGTGGAAAAACTCTGGAAACATGAACAACCAGAGTAGATTAACCCCCCCAAGGAACAATTTGGCAGACACAAATGATGATCCTATGCATAAACAGATGGCTGAGATGTCAGAAATTGAATTCAGAATTTGGATTGCAAACAAGATCAATAAAATAGAGGAAAAATTGGAATTAGAAATTCT
>CAUYRH010129573.1:0-11854 GCA_963574655.1 Perodicticus potto
GGAAGTGGAACACATTATTCTTAGTAAAGCATCTCAAGAATGGAGAAGTATGAATCCCATGTACTCAAGTTTGATATGAGGACAATTAATGACAATTATTGACATGGTGGGGGTGAGGGAAGGGGAGAGCAGAGAGAGAAAGAATGAGGGAGGGGTGAGGAAAGGAAGAGCAGAGAGAGGGAAGGAGTGAGGGGGGTGGGGTTTTTGGGCCTTGGTGTGTGTCACATCTTTTGGGGGCAAAACACGATTGTAAGAGGGACTTTACCCAACAAATGTAACCAGTGTAACATGGTTTCTGTACCCTCAATGAATCCCCAAGAATAAAAAAAAAAAAGAAAATATGAAAAGTAGGTTAATAGAATTTTGCAAAAAAATGATTGACTTTCTCTTTGTAATTTGAGATGGATAACCATACACAGTCTTGAAGCTCAGGAGGAATACCTTAAGGTGAGAGAATTTACTTAGTGATTGAGTTTTTCTTTCATTTTTTTTCTTACAAAAGAGAATTTTTAGTGGTTTATGAATAGCTAAATTAAATTAATTGAAAATAAGGAATGAAACTGTAGCAAAGGAAGACACTGGTCATGGTGACTCACATCTATAATCCCAGCACTTTGGGAGACTAGGTGTGGGGATCACTTGAATTCAGGAGTGTGAGACTAGACTGAGCATCGCAGCAAGACCCCTGTCTCTAAAATAATAATTATCCAGGCATCATGGCACATGTCTATAGTCCCAGCTACTCAGGAGGCTGAGGCAGGAGGATTGAGTGAGCCCAGGAGTATGAGGTTACAGTGAGGTGTTGTGGCACCACTATACTGTAGCTCAGGTAATAAAGCCAGACTTTGTTTCTAAAAAAAAAAAGAAGAAAGACAGAAAGGAAACAAAGGTAGGAAAATTAGAGAGAACCATGGAAGCCACAAGTGAAATTTGTTAATAAACTGCATTTCCATAGGTCTTACACAGTTGTTTCAAATGAAGTAGAAATGTTTCTGTCAGCTTTGAGGAGGCAGCAGTCACAATGTAAGGAGCACTGTGACCGTTAAGAGGATATGGAGTGTTCCTTTTCTTCACATCCATGCCCACATCTATAGTTTTGGGATTTTGTGATGTGGGCTAATCTTACTGGAGTTAGATGATATCTTAAAGTGGTTTTGATTTGCATTTTTCTGATGATTAAGGATGATGAGCATTTTTTCATGTGTCTGTAGGGCATGTACCTGTCTTCTTCAGAGAAGTTTCTCTTCAAATCTCTTGCCCACAACGAGATGGGATTACTTGTTCTTTTCTTGCTAATATGTTTGAGTTGTCTGTGGATTCTGGTTATCAAATCTTTGTCAGAGACGTAGCCTGAGATAACTTCTCCCATTCTGAGGGCTGTCTGTTTGCTTTATGGAATATGTTCCTTATGGAAAAAAGTTTGGAGATCACTTAGGGATTTAAAAATGGACCTGCCCTTCGATCCTGCAATCCTTCTACTACGTATATATCCAGAAGACCAAAAATCACTTTTTAACAAAGGTATTTGAACCAGAATGTTTATTGCAGCCCTATTCATAATTGCTAAGTCATGAAAGAAGTCCAAGTGCCCATCGAATGGATTAATAGATTGTGGTATATGTACACCATGTAATATTATGCAGCCTTAAAGAAAGATGGAGACTTTACCTCTTTCATGTTTACATGGATAGAGCTGGAACATATTCTTCTTAGGGAAGTATCCCAAGAATGGAAGAAAAAATATCCAACGTACTCAGCTCTACTATGAAAGCAATATATAATCACCCACACTTCCATATGAAAGCTATAATCCAACTACAGCCCAAGATGAAGGGAAAATGGGAGGGGGAGGGTAGGGGAGGAGGGAATTGGTCAGACGACACCTATGGTGCATTTTACAAGGGTACATGTCAAATCTACTAAGTGTAGAGTATAAATGTCTTAGCATAATAATTAAGAAAGTGCAGTGAAGGCTATGTTAACCAGTTTGTTGTATTTCAAACTGTATATAAAACACCTTTTACCCCATAAATCCATTATTATACACAGCTATGACTTAATAACAAAAAAGAAAAAGAGGACAAGGAGATCTGTGTTCTGTTAATTGGTGCATCCTCCACACCGAGCTGAATATCTGACATACATCAGTAGTATTTGTTGAATGGATCAAAAAAACCTTCATGGATTCTTAAATAATTTTCACTGATAATAACTACTTGCCCTAGGCAAAAACACTCGGGTGTCTGAGACAGATTTATACATCTTTTTTAATAAGGATGTTAATGTTTGATTAATTCAATTCTGTACAAGGTATCAATATCATTTTCACTGTAGGGAGATGGGATGGAGGATCTAGATTTTCTTAAAAGAGTTTTTTACACATAATATTTGCTTGTTTCTAGATGTTGTACCTATGAACATCCTTGGAAATACCTTTCAGAGGAAGGTCCTTAATCTTATCAAGTTCACAATTAATGGAGGAAAGGGTAATTAGTGAATTTATTTCCACGAATTTCGAAGACATTACGCAGCAGTTTAAGTCTCCCCGTTTAGCAAAGCTCTCTTTCCTGTGAGTGCGCGGCCAGCCTGAGTGGCCCTGAGCCTCCGTGTGAACACGGACAAAAGCCCAATTCAGCCAGTGTAGGCTCGGTTCTGGGTAGACGAGAAACCCACTTAGAACTACGACAGACGGTGATTACGTGGACAGCCTTGTTGTGTCCTGATTTCAGGAGACAGGAAAAAACAATCATACGGTATTTGTTAAATGCCTAAAACTTTCCAAGAAAAGAAGTAAAAAAAATTACTGAGGTTTCATTTCTCATAAACACAAGAATCATTTACCAGACACTCTGAAAGTCCTTGAGTCCCAGACCTGTCCTTTCTCGTCTCTTTCCCTGATACAGTGACAATATCTCTCTGCATTTTCACCGTTTCCTGAATCTATTTCCTCAGCAACCCAGGGGACTCTACTTCCCTGGAATGGCACTTTTAGCATCATCACAGAGAAGAGTTTCCTCTTTGCTCCCCTCCCCCCCACTAACCCTTGTGTCTATGGCTCTGATAATCTGCTGTGATTCTTTTCTCCACTCTTCGCCACTAGTCAACCTCTTCACTTGCCCATTTGGGGGAATAGGCTACGGGGAGAAGCGCTGATCACTGAATGCTCCCTAAGATTGAGTGTCACCTGGTCTGTGATGGGTCTCAGTATAGGACCATCTCATAATCGCTTATCTGAAACTGCAAATAACCGTGCCTCATCCTTCAGGTGGTCCAATTATGTCTTGAGCTTTAAATTAGCCTGGCCGCTAATTAGGTTTCACTGCCCCTTAGTGGGAGACACGAGACTTCTCAGCTGTCCACTTTCGGTCATTCAGCAGAAGGGATCATGAGCTTGCATTGCCATCAGTTGGAGGATTCTCTTCAGTCTGGAAGGTCAGGTAAAGAAGGTCAAGCCATAGTGCCAAAGTTATGTTCCTGACAATCTTGGTCCAAATTGTGATGTGGATCATATTAAAAAATACTTTTTCAGCTATCTTGCCAAATTTTGTCATTCTGGTTTCTTAGAGAAATTCTTCATTCAGAATTTATTGTCCACTTAAGAGTTTTATTTGAGAACATATCAAACTAGTCAGTTTTTAAAGGAGAGATATAATTTCACGAATTTCTTTGGTAAATGAAATCAAGCCTTTGAAAGCCATATCATAAAGTATTTTCCATAATGAAGAAATTCTCTTTTTCTATGGCTAGGGTTCTAAACCAAGAATTTGGCTGCTCTAGGGTAACAAAGACATGATGGAACTGAAATACTGCCCCTTAACGATCTGCAGAAATTCAGTGAAAGGGGAAGGAAAGACAGAGAGAGAACAAAGGGGTGAAACAGTGAGGTTCTCTTTCTTAAGTGTCCTCCATCGCTCCCTCAATCAGAGCTGGACTCTAAAAGAGGAAGAAGTTTTAGAAAGTCGGTAACTGGGAGCCTTGGAACCAGGAGCAAGTGGTGTGATTTTACCTGCGCCCTAGCGAGGGTGCTGCCAAACTCAGAGAGAAGCCCAACTAAAAACAGGTCACTTCAAATATGGCACTGTGGGACAGGGAAGGGGGATTATTAGCATGGCCACAGGAGGTGCTGACCCAGGGGTGTCTGTGTGCTCCAGTGAGGGAAGTGGCTGCAGCTCTGCCTGTGGACTTCAGATCCTGAGTCAGAGTACAGAGGTCGCTGTGTGTGGAGGGTTTGGGCCCCACAGTGGCAGGGACCAGCACTGCCCCTTACCGTGAGAGAGTTAGATGGCCGCAGTAGTTTCCGGAGTGCCACCAGACCTGCAAACAGCCCGTCCAGCCACTCTGGAGCCAGACACTTCTAAAATGAAGCACACATGTAGAAAGCCCCTCTTATTCTTGACCCGGCACAGGCACATGCCAACACTTTCCTGTGCACCGAGATGCCGTGTCACAGAGGAGCAGGGATAAGGAGAGGGTCTGGGCCCGGTGGAACACTGTCTGGAGTCATCCAGGCAGAAAAACAGCTACCCAGAAAGACCGTTTTATTTATTGGTTGGAATAAGGTGACCTAGTCGGACCACATTGCAGTCACCTCTAATTGTATCTCCATTACCAAGAATGATGGGAAATTTTCAAGGAAGATCAGGTCAGTTATAGGAAAAAAAAAGGAGGGTTCTCTTTGCATAGGGATTGAGTGTATTGTGTTTTTGTCTAGGTAATTAGGAAATGACAGAATTCAAGGGATTGTTTTTATTAATATTATGGATGTCTAGTGTCGCAGGATACAGAAATGTCTTATGATCATTTAGCAATTAATGCAGGTGACACTGCTTAAAAATCCCAGTCCACTGACAGTCCCAGGAGAGCCGCAGAGAGAGTGGACATGGCGTCGCATTTTAGAACAATCCCTGTGCAGGGAAGCAGCAAGAACCTCGTTTGATTGTGAGTCTAAATCAGCTGAAACATTACATTTCTCCACGTTAGAAGAAAATACTGAGGCTCGGGGTGCCCAGCTCTCATCAGGGACACAGCAAATTCCACCTTTCCTTTGATGAAGGGAATGAGAAATTAGTCTGAACAGCTGATTTTTATCCCAGTCACTCCACACACTGTCGGTGTTTGTTTGAGATCTTCCTAGCGGACTGTTTATCACTCTGACTTTCTTTGTTCTTCCTGGCTTTGATCTCAGAGGACCAGACTCTTGTTTTAAGTAACTCTAGGGGAATTCCGGGACGAGAGCAACATCCTCTGACATGATGTTTGGAGGCACCGCTTTGCTTTTTCCATCGTCTTTGCTTCTATCGGCGCCTCTCTCATTTTCTTCCTTTACTTCAGTTCATTTTCTGAGGGCGGACTATCAGAGAGACAAGAGGAAGATGGGTGTTCCACAGACTTTCTCTCTTGGATTGATTTTTCAAAGAGCTGCAGAGTAGCATAAATGCCTTGCCCTGGTTCTACCACATGGGAGTCAGTCCGAAGACCAGTGTTTATTTCCTTGGTGAAAAATAATACCCAAGCCGGCTTGTGAGTAGTGGTTACAAGTGCAGAATCACATTAGCTGGTTCTTGTGTTGCCAAACTTCTTCCAGATGTTTGATTGCTGTAAAGTGTTTCAAAATCATCGTTAATTTTTGGCTTACTTGTTATTGTTATTAGATTACTGATAGACTTTCGTTGTTTCTGATGTTATATGAGTATACCTTCTGTACATACTCACAAAAATTATTCTAAATGTTATTCTTTTCTGAAGATTCTCCCCCCTTGGGAAGTGTGTCCTTTATACAGGTGACGAGAACTTCTCTGCATCTAAATTTTTAACAAAGCAACTTAAAGGGTCTACAAAAGTGGCTGTTTTTCAATGCAATACATATATATTTAAAGTCAAATAAAAGTTAGACATATACTAAATCTAAGATAGTTTGAGATAGAGGTGCAGTGTAATGCTTAAAATCCTAGAACGTATCTCTTTATATATATATTAACAAAAGGAACTTAAATTGACTTTTACTTAATAAATTTAGTATATTTAGCATGCAAAAAAATCATCCAAAACTAGGGAAGAGTAGGAAAAAAGGCAACAAAACAAAGATCTTGTATTTGAAGGTTGTTAAACTTAGTTTAGGTGACAGATGTCTTATGCTTTAGGGAGCCTGCCTTCACTGCCCCATGCATTCAAGTGGTGTCATTCTTTGGTTGAAGACAATGTCACTACTTTGATAATATCATCCCTTGGCTACAGTAGAGTTAATCTGATCTTAAAATGGACCAGGGTCTGAGCCAAATCTATTGTCATTATCTAGAGAAAAAAAATGGACAATCAGAAAGAGACTGAGAATGTGTCTTTACGAATGTGGCAACTACTACAACCACAATAAATTGAGTTTGTTTCCTACTGTACCATATATTAATAGAGAATATTTACATATAGAACTAGCTGCCTCATACAGATCTCTAACTTACAGGAGTCTGCCCATTTTTCTATGCGCAAAACTTCACTCTTCATAGATTACTGGCTCTATCTGTCATTTCCTCTTCTTCTGACCTATATTGAAATAAAGACGTAGGAAAGACTTTAACTTGTTCAGTTGCTTAGAGAACTGCCCAGGGGAGACATTTCTATAACAGGGAAGTGAGAGACAACACTGGGAATAATATGTTCTAGAAGTTAGACTTCTTATCCCGTGAGCATACTCACTTCTCATTTTTGACGTGGAGACATTGTCCTTAAAAAATTACAAACCATACTTCTTTCCAAAAAGGCTGTATTAGTTTGCAATTCTGCCAGCAGTGTAGAAGTGTTTCCTTTTCTCCACATTCACACCAATATCTGCAGTTAGGGGACTTTGTGATGTGGGCTAATCTTACTGGAGTTAGGTGGTATCTCAAAGTGGTTTTGATTTGTATTTCTCTAATGATTAAAGACGACGAGGATTATCAAGTATCTAAAAGTTGACCTTACATTTGATCCCACAATTCCATTACTAGGTATCTACCCAGCAGAAGAAAATCATTTTAAAATAAAGACATTTGCACCAGAATGTTTATTGCGGCCCAATTCATAATTGCCACGCTGTGGAAGCAGCCCAAATGCCCATCAACCCATGAATGGATTAACAAATTGTGGTACATGTATACCATTCAGCCATAAAAGAAGATGGAGACTTTACATTATTTATGTTTTCTGGGATGGAGCTCAAGAATTGAAAAAAAAAGTATCCAATGTATTCAATATTATTATGATACCAATATAAAAACACACTCTTTTACAAATGATGAAACACAAATATAGTCTAACAAAGGGGAATGGGAGGGAAGAAGGAAGGAAAGGGGATGGTGTTTGATGGGTGGAGGGAGGGAATTTGACAGGGTCGTGACAAATGTGCACAATGCAAGGGTATATTTCTCAACAACTAAGAGTGAACTGTAAATGTCTTACCACAAAAAATAAGTGACATGATGGTTATATTAATCATTTGATTTAAGCATTCTATTTTATATATCAAATCATCACGTTGTACCCCATAAATGCAAACAGTTATAATTTAATAAAAAATTAAAAAAAAATTACCAACCCTTTTCGTGTAGGAGTTTGTCTTCGGCAGGTACTATTACTGCAGTCTCATTCAACGTATGACATCCTCATTGAATTTTCAAATCAGTTTTTATTAGTCAGTCAACTGAAAGTTTGGTAAATGTGCATAATTTGCTGTCTTTATGTCTCAGCTTATAAGTTAACACAACACAACATAAACATATTGATAGCAAAATGTAAAGCTTCACATAAACAGAAAGAAAAGGCAAACAGATGGAAGTTAAACACACCGGAACAGAGCTATGAGGTACAGAAAATATATTTCTTATTTTCAGTTGGTTGCCTACATTATGAGACTTTAGGCAGTGATGTAAATTTGGGGCCAAAATTGTGAGTAAGAGATGAAAGTATTCAAAATAATTTCCACAAAGTAAGGAAATCTCATAGACACTTCATAAAGGAAAGTTTATGTATTTGGTGTCTTGACATTAGAGAAGGCATGCTGTTAATGTCCAGCTCCTCTCAGAGAACTCAGCAGAACCCCAGACCAGAAGTCTCTCAGTGGGTTAGTTCTGAGAAGGCTGAATCATGGAGAGTGAGCCCTGGACAACCCCAGGGTTCTTAGAGGTCTGAAACCACCCAAATAAAATATGAACCTAAACCACAAGAAGAAAGGATAGAACTTGACATTGAACTGTACAAATTTACTAGACCTAGACTTAAACCTAGAATTTACTTCTTTTACTATAACACAAATAAAAATCAATTTCAAATAGATCTAACTAAGATTAGTGAATGAGCCTCAAAATGTTCTTAAATTTCAAACCTAAATGAATTTAGAACCATGACCTTCAGCTATGCAGCTAAGATAGGATTTAAAAAACTCCCTCCAACAGCCTGTTCTCCAGTCTTGAGATTTGGTGAGTGCACATTGCCAACAATCAGGCATGTGGAGGAGGATTTAAAAGGGCGCATTTCAGAAAACCAGTGCATTATTTGGAAACTTGGAGGTGTCTACCTATAACAATCTGTGCTTTAAACAACCCCATTCTCCCCACTGCACACTCTTTTAATTTTTTCCTTTGCATTATGTGTGTATTATTTTCTCTCTTACCATTATCCCCTTTGAATCTGGGAAAAATAGTCTACAATGTTAGCTCTGTTTCTCTCTCCTCTTCCTTTCCAGAATCTAGGCCCTGGGATCTTTCTGGACATTAGCTGCCTAACACATGCTTGTGTGAAAGGGTACTAGTAAGTGGAACTCCTATGATCTAAAAGATTTTATGTAATGTCTAATTTTACCTAACGTTTTTCAGAAAACAATTTAGGCAAGTTGAGTGAACTAATTAACAGCTATTAATGTTTTACACCAATTTCACTAGCTTTATGGAAAATATAAATAACTCCATTGCATCATATGTTAAGTATATGTAGAACATGAATATATTTTTTAACTAGCATTAATAACTTATTCAACTACTGATTGTTGAGTTATTAACCTGTACCTAATAGGCACCATTCTAGGTTGGATAGTGGGCATGAAATTTTATATTCAGAAGCCTCAAGTAGATTATTTCTAGAAATTTATTAAATATCCACTATGTATTAAGTACTATTTAAGGTGCATAACCTGCTTTTTATCATTTAATTATCATAATAGTTTATGGTCTTCATTTTACAGATATGAAACTAATGCTTAGAGAAGTTAAGTAAATTGTCTTTCAAAAGCTAAAATCTCAACGAGGATCTGTCTGATTTCCAAATTTGTGCTTGCAAATATGGCCAACTGACATGCTTTTATGGTCACCAGAAGCTTTCTAAAAATGAATCGGTTTCTAACACTTAAATTTTGGGAAATTTCACAGAAAAATAGGAATATTTAGATTCTCTTGAAAAGTCAGAAAATTTAGCAGCAGTAGGCTTAGATTGCACATGGCAACAATTGGTGACAACTGAGTAGCAGTTACTCACTTGATAAGGTCAGCTCCCTTCCTGGTCTGAAGTAGTTTCCCCTGGCCGGCTCCACTTGTGTATATTATTCACATTTGCACTGTGGGCATTTGAGTTTGAGACCCTTGTGTTCTTCCATGTTTTCCAGATGCTAATCCAGTCTATGCAAAAAGTATACACACAAACAAAAGACATACTAGAATCTAATTTAGGAATAAGGTAGAAGATTAAAATGATGGCTTTGACACTGATACAGCCATTGGAAGATAAAGTGCAGCACAACAAAACTACAGTCTTACCCAGCATATATACAAATAAGTGGGTCAATTTGAAAAAGAACCAAATAAAATTTCTATAAATTAACAACTTAGTTATCAAACATAATAACTGTAAAGAGTGATCTAGATACAGTTAAAGAGAAAGTTAACGACTTGGAAGATAGATTTGAAAAAATCACCAAAAATGAGGACTAGAGAGATAAGTAAACAATATGAAAGATTATTAAGATACGGAGCATGGTGGCGGTGCCTGTGGCTCAGTGAGTAGGGCACCAGTCCCATATGCTGGAGGTGGTGGGTTCAAACCCAGTCCCAGCCAAAAACTGCAAAAAGAAAAAAAGATACAGAGTATGGATTATGGCGGTCCACTACATGTTTAGAGGAGTTTTATAGAGAGAAAAAAGAAATAAGTAGAGAAGAAAAATACTTTTTTTGCTTTTGTTTACTTAGTTTATTATTACTTTAAAAATTTATTTCAGATTAACATGAGGGTACAAATGATCAGGTTACATTGTTTGTGTTTGTTAGGTAAAGTTCAAGATATAGTTGGGCCCTTCACAAAGAAGGTATGCTGTATACCCTACATTGTATCCATTAGGTGAAAAATTTACCAATCCCCCCTTCTTCCCCTCTACCCTTTCACTCTCTCCCTGCTTGAACTTAATTGTGTTTTTCTCTTGTGAAAAAACACTCAAATCAATAGTTTGTAGACACAGTGAATCCAAAACATGATAGGTAGAAATAAGTACACACTAAGACACATACTGGTGAAACTTCCTAACATCAAAGACAAGGAAAAAAGTCTCAAACATAAACAGAAAAACAAATTACTTGCAAATGGTGACAATTTCTCTCAGAAGGCAGTGAATTAATGTATTCAAAGAACTTACGGAAACTAGTTTTTTTGTCTGGAGTTTTATGTCTAGCCAGATTATCATTCAAGAGAAATAAAGATAGTTTCAAATAATAAAGACTAAGTGCATTTATCACTCAAAGACAATTTCTTAAAGAATTTTAGAATAACACATTTTATTAAGAAGAAACTCATACACAAAGAGAGAGAGTGGGGATAATAAAAGTAGTAATAAGAAAAAATTTAATAAATATATATTGGCACTTATGTCACAAGGAAAACCCATTTTTGGAACACAAAAAGTTAAATAAAATAAGGGACTTGAGTGATAAATAATAATGTGGAAGATACAAGAAAATGATTGCATTCAAAATTTCCCAAGTTCCTAGTAATGTATGCAAAGAGGTTAGGTACATCTTTAAGATACATTTTGAGTAAAAATGCATGTTTGACATTTAGAATAATTAACAATTAACATGGACTATGCAACACCTATTCATAAAGAATACTGACCACTTAGAAGGGACAGAAGACACAAACAACTAGACTAGTATTTTCATGTGTAAAAATTAAGTCAACCCTTATTCAAGGGTAGCCATTAAAAGAATAAAAATTAGTGCATAATTTCAAAACTTTAGATGAAGAAAGGGAATGTAGAAATTTTTAAAAACAATTCTACAAGAATTAAAAGCTGAATGTGGAGAAATTAAGTGACTTTCCAAGGTTACAGATAAACTTGGACTTTAATTAAGAATGGTGTTGCCTTGCTGTGGTTTTCTGCCCCCTTCCTAAATTCAATTTCAAATCATTATTTTGAAAACATATACTGTATTTACTTTCTCATTTCAGAATATGCTATCATTATTACAGCTGATTCATATTTCACTGCTTTTTAAACATTTCATTTATGTTTTATAGAGGGTTGTTAATATGCATATCTGTAAACAAAGTGGTTTAAAATATTACCCACAACTTATTTTTTTAAATGTGCATATTTTGTTTTGTTTTGTTTTTTTTCCCCTTTTTATTTTTTTATTTATTTATTTTTTTTATTGAGTCATAGCTGTGTACAATAATTCAGTCAAGGAGTACAGTGTGTGGGCTCCACATACAATTGGAGATATTTTCATCAACCTGATTAATATAACATTCATGATATTTTCTCAGAGACTGAATTATTGTACACAGCTATTAAAGGGAACTTAAGGCAAAGATGCCTGTAGGGCACGAGCTCTGCTGGACTGAG
>CAUYRH010129574.1:0-13559 GCA_963574655.1 Perodicticus potto
GATGTCAATAGCTGATTACAGTGGTGACTCTTACCTGAGATTTTTGCCCCTGTTTCTTCCATTTCTTCTCTGGACACCAACACCTTAGAGATAAAAAACAGACCAAAAAGCAATGAGGTATGATGGGGAGAAGGTGCAAAAAGAAGAAAAACATGAGAAAATATTTCCTTCTCCATATCCCTGAGCTGTGGGGAAGGTTTTGTTGGGAAGAACAATGAAGTTTTAAGTTGGATGTGAGAGTAAAGGGTTAATTTAGAATGGAAGAGGGTTTCTTTCTTTCTTTCTTTCCTTCTCTCTTTCTCTTTCTTTCTTTTATATTATTTTTTATTGTTAGGGATTGATTGAGGGTACAAAGAACCAGGTTACATTGATTGCATTTGTTAGGTAAACTCCCTCTTATAATTGTGACTTATCCCCAAGAGGTATGGTACACCCCATGACCCCCTCCTTCCTTCTCTTTCCCTGCACCCCCTTGCCTCACCCCCCATTTGAAATTTAAAGCAATTAAAATAAAGTTGTTCAGTGGCCCAGGCCTGTGATCCCAGCATCTTGGGAGGCCCAAGCAGGAGGATTGCTTGAGGCTAGACAGTCAAGACAAACCTGAGCAACATATCAGAAATAGAAAAGTTAGCTGGGCATGGTTGTGCACCTGTAGTTCCAGCTAGTTGAGAGGCTAAGGCAGGAGGATCACTTGAGCCCAGAAGTTTAAGGTTGCAGTGATCTGTAGGAGACTGAGCACTAGGCTTGTAAGAGCACTCACTGGTTCTTGAGGGAGGCCCTGGGAGCGAGACAATGGCCTGCCTGGCATGGAGATGTTTTGCAGCCTGGAGACAAGCCCTCAACCAACTGAGTGCTTTAATGAGATAACAGGTCGCTCCTTAGCAAGCAGTGTTGAATCTTGAATATGTGTGGTGCAACAGGGTGGGAGTCCAGCCAGGGGGGAATGAGCACATAGCGACCATTAAGCACCTGATCCTTGTGCGTGAGCCCCCCACACCTGTTGTATAATGTTTCAATAAAAGGTCACGGCAGAGGTTACTCGAGGCTTCCCTGCACCTATGGGAAGTCCACCTCTTGCAAGCATTGTACTTCTAATTCATGTCCCAGCTGTTTCCTTCGCATGGTGGTAATGGGTCACCATAGAGGGACCAATAGTGAGCTATGATGACACTACTGTTCTCTAGCCAGGGTGACAGAACATGTCTCCAAAAAGAAAAAAAAAATAACAAAAAGAAAACAAAACTCTGAATTATATTAAAGTTTTCTACATAATGCGGATACTTATAAATAAATAATGAATTAGATCTTCAACTCTATCTATGAAGTATCATAAAGTGAATGCATTTGTGTCACCAGTATCCAGGTGAGGAAGTACCACATTTTCCGTGCCCAGAAATTCTTACTGGTTTCTTTCCCTTCAAACTAAAGAAAGCCAATTTCCTGATTTTCTTAAATATGGACAAATGTTTTCATCTATATAAATGTAGTAATATAATGAACATATATTATATTTCATATGGCTTTTTAAAAAAATCATTAGTATGTTTGTGAGATTCATCCATGTTGCTGTATAAGGTAATAGTTTGTTCATTTTCTTTGCTAAGTAATAATCCATAGTGTAAATATATCATAGTTAATCCATCCACTGCATCCATGTTGCTGCATAAGGTAATACTTTATCCAATATTTTGTTCATTTTCTTTGCTAAGTAATAATCCATATTGTAAATATATCATACTTTATCCATTCTACTATTTATTGGTATTGTCCTTGCCAGTAGTGTTAAGGTTATCATAAATAATTCTTCTATGAGCATTCCTATACACATCTTTTAGGGCACATACATATGCCATATATGTCTTAGTTAACTATATATAATAGTATATGGGATTTTGTATCCTAAGTCATACATACATATATTCCACGTTAGAATATATTGCAAAATAATTTTTTAGATTACTTGTCCCAATTTACACTCAAAGTGCATAGAAGTTCAAGTTGGTCCATACCCTTGTCTATGCCTTGTCTATATTTTTAATATGTGTGCAATAGTCTATGGTGTATCTGACTACATTTCCCTAATTATGAAGATGAGCATATTTTAATGTTTTTTAATTTTAATATCTTCTTGTGTGAAATATCTATTATTTTCTATTAGATTGCTTGCCTATTCTTATTTATTTCCATGAGTTTTTTATATTTATTAATACAAATAATTTTCTTGGTTATATGAGTAGCAAATATCTTTTCTAGGATATCCGGCTGCCTTTTCACTCTTAGTGATGTCTGATAGAAGTTTGTAGTTTGCAGGGTCAGGTAAAGCATAGTCATTTTTATAAATACCTTTTAATAATATTTCTTCATGAATAATAAGATATCATTCATTTTTCCAAATTTTTATTCTAAAAGCATTATTTTTCCTTTTTAATGTAAATCTACAACTATATGAATTGATTTCTTTATGTGTGGTGTGCAGTGGAAATATATACACAGATGCCAAAAGAAATGTATACATATTTTAAGGGATCTTGCTGGAAGTAACATTTATTAAATGGTACCTTCAATTCAACTTCAAAAAATAATACATATATTAACATCTCCTAAAATGTGTATGTATTTTTTGGTACCCTGTCTATATTTTATCCTAAACATAAAATTGAATTACAGAAGCTTTTAAAATTAAATTATAGAATTTTTTCAGGGCTGAACATTAAATTCCAGAAATGAGATGGCTACTACATGTAAAGTGATTGACAATCTATAGGATCTGTCAAAGTTGTTCTCAGTTGAAGGAGAGGGAGATTCAACTGCAATTTGAAATTCATGGCTTGAGAAAAAGAAAGCTATTTTGTTTGAACTTTCACAGGGTTTAATTTGCTAAATATATTATATATGTTTTAAAAAGGAAAACAAATAAGAATTTTTTTTTTTTTTTTTGAGACAGAGCCTCAAGCCATCACCCGGGATAGAGTGCTGTGGCTTCAGAGCTCACAGCAACCTCCAACTCCTGGGCTCAAGCGAGTCTCCTGCCTCCACCTCCCAAGTACCTGGGACTACAGGGGCCCACCACAACGCCTGGCCATTTTTTGGTTGTAGCCATCATTGTTGTTTGGCGGGCCTGGGCTGGATTCGAACCTGCCAGCTCAGGTGTACGTGGCTGGCACCTTAGCCTGTTGAGCCACAGGCGCTGAGCCAAATAAGAAATATTTTGTCAGATAAAATGTTTTTATTTTAAAAAATCTGTGGGTTACCGAAGTACATTTGCTCTTGATGTATGCCTCTCAGTGACATCTACGAAGATTAAAATTTCGACTGAGGCCAGAGGCCATGAATCCAGTGCTAGTCAGCAGTGGTTTACAGTTTTCTGTAACCTCTGTAAGAAATTGTTGGTGATGGACTACCATGCTATTTACTTTGTGGCTGGAGCCTGTGTTATCAGGGAGCCACCAACTACTAAGGTCAAACAAAATATCATCTACAGAGGAGGAGACTCTGCTATTGCTTTCGGAATTGGTAGTCATATATTTACAGCAGGATATTTGCAATTGAAAATGACAATTTTGTAAACTACGGCAGAACAAGTCTATGCACTAAATCATTGGGTGGGTGACCCCTTACCCATCACTTATAAATATAAAATGAATTCTTGCCCATTTGAATCCAGCTTTATAGCCATCTGTCTGTCATCTTGTCCTCTTAGAGCTGCCCACTGACAGTGCACTCTGGGCTGTCCTCACAAAAGTCCAAAGACTAATCTTACTGAATATCCTCTCCCTCTCTCCTGTCTTACAGAAAGCTCTTGATTTGGCCAGTCCCTGGATGCTCTATGTATTTTACTTTGTGCACAGAAAATAATTCAACTGTTAGTCATAAAATACGTACATAATAATTACTAAGCAAGCGTCAGGTGCTATTCCAAGTGTTTCATAAACTCTGATTTTTCTAATAACTATGAAGCTGCTACTATTATAACTGTCATTCTACAGGTGAGAAGACTAAGCCACAGACAATAAGTAACATTTCCATGGTCATGCACAGCCGTATATCTACAGTAATAATTGCATCAAGAAGACATGAGGGTCTGTGTCAGCAGTTTATGTATGTCACCTTATTTAATTTTCCAGAAACCTGAGAAAATAGGCTCAAAGTTTAAGCAAATCATCTGAGATAACACAATAATAGACAGATTAGTTAAAATATGAACCCATTTGACCAAACTATCTGCTATATTAATCTGTGTTTCCACCCTCTTCTCAATAAATACATTGACACATGAACAAAGAAAAGGCTGAGAACTTATAAGGCACAGTGCGACCTAAACTCCTATTATTGTGTCTAAAGATATATTGGCATTTTACAGGTGCAGAACTGAGGTGGGGGAGATGGCTAAGTAATCTGCCCAAGAGCACATGCCAAGGCAGGGATTCGAACCCAGGCTTTCTGCCTTCTAGGATCATTGCACTGCCTCCTGGTGTCTTGGTTTAGGTTTCCCCAGAAGCAGACACTGCAAAAGGATTCTAGAGCAGTGGTTCTCAACCTTCCTAATGCTGCGGCCCTTTAATACAGTTCCTGTGGGTCATGACCCACAGGTTGAGAACTGCTGTTAGAGAAACCTGAGGTGAGCTGGAAAACAAAGGTAACAAATGTGGGTAAGTGAAACAGGGAATATAAAGACGCCAATTAAATGCAGGTGACTACTGGGACAATTGGAGGTTAAATCCCTTGAGGAAATCTGGGGAAAGGTGTAAAACAATTATATCAGTTATTAGTTGAGGACTGCTGCTGAGAGACATTAGAACCCTAGCACTTCTGACCTGCTGTGGGCAAGCTGCCAGCAAAAGCCTTCCAGCAGGGACATATAGACTCTTGCTGTGTGATGTTAGGCAGAAATTTTCTGGAGTGACGAAGATTGAGAGGAGATAAGTGGCATAAACACTGTCTTGGAAACCTAGACTTTTGACATTGTTGCTGGTGGTTTTCTAGAATTAATTTGCAAACTAGGAAAAATAATTATTTGATCAAAGAACTAGACTCTGTCAGGCTACACTTAAAGCAGTCTAACAGGATACCCTGTGAATACTTCCTTTACAGTCCCTATGATAGTAAATCTCTTACAGGATTAAGTACATTTTATTTAAAAGAATAATTGGCGAGGTAGAGCAAGATGGTGGACCAGAAGGATCGTTTCACTGAGCTCTCTTACTAAGACTGGGAAAAAAAAAATGAGAATCCAGCCATACCTGGCTGGGGGACCTGACTTGGAGTCATAACTCAGGGTGCACAGCGAGGTGGTGGCTTACAGGAGACAGTCTGTGGATGTGGTGTGGTGGAGGGCCGACTCCGCAGGCAATTGTTTGGGAGCTGCTGGGAGTGGCCAGCCCCGCACTGAGGCCCAGGGACAGCTGGAAGCCTTTTTGCAGTTTTCAGATTTCAGGGGAAGGTATAGGTTGAGTGAAAATCTTGGAAGAGTGGGTAGACTCGAACAGTATACAGCAGCCAGATTTAAGTACTTAGGTCAGAGTAGATTTACCATTGGTTTGGTGGCTAGCAGGGAGCCACCATCGTGGGAAGGTCATGAAAAGGTCATGTGGGTGGGCCTCATAGCAAGGGCCTAAAGCACAGCTTTCTTTGATCCGCCTGCTAGGATTAGAACACCACTCTTGTGACAGGGTGAGTGACTTCGGCACCTCCATGGTAGCTGTTGTCAGGGGAAACTGTGATACCTGCCTCTGAAGGATTCTGGAGAACTTTATGATCCCAACTCAGCAGGTCTGAATGCTGAGGAAACAATCAGACAATCACCCAGCACAACCAAGCTAGGAACCCAGGACCACCACTGGTAAGTACAGAGAGGTTACTGGCTGAGTTCTCCCACTACTAAAAAAAAAAGCCCATACCACCACCTGGTGTCCCAGCAATATATTGCAACATATATATTCTTATTAAAGTTTGTCCCTTTAAATGTCTTTTTTCTTTTTTAAATGTCTTTTTTCTTTTTTTCTTTCTTTCAGAGGTTGCTGCTATTTTTGGCTATTTGTGCTTGTCTTCTTTTGTTTTGTTGTGTTTTGTTTTTGCTAATTTGTTTGGTTCTATTCTTAACTTCTATTTTTACTTTCATTAAGAGCAATAGCTCTTGTATTCTTGGTTACAATATTTTAGCCTCATTTATTCTCTTTATTTCACTCCTCTCCATTCTTTATTTTGACAAAGATTTTTCTCATCTTTCCCACATAAATTGTTCATGTTAACAGCTAAGATATCCCCTCCCTTCTTTTTGGTGTTCTTTCCTTTTATTCTCTTCTCTCTCTCTCCTTTATTTGACATAACTGTATTTTTAATCTTCTTTATCTATTCTTACATTGTTATTATCTTGTCTCTTTTCTTTTTTCCATTTTTCACTGAGAGCTGGGATAGCATGACTGTGGTCAGGTGGAGAGGTCACAGCAGTAGTATGGCTCAGGGAGGTTAAGCGATTATAGTCTTGGGAGCCCTTCTACCTTTGGCTGTGGGAAGACAGTATTGGCAAGTCCACACTGCAGAATTTTTCTGTATCTTTTACATTTTTATCTATTTTTTCCTTCTTATTTTTTGTTTTTGCTTTTTTTTCTCTCTTCCTATTTTTGGCACAGGAAGAGTCTGTCTTTGCTCAGGCTGGTAAAGAACTCCTTGATCTTGTGGAACCCACCCAGCCCAGCCCCTCAAAATTCTTGAGTTACAGGTGTGGCCTTAGCACTGTTCCAATCAATACCACTTCTTCTATTACTCTCATTCTCTCTTCCTGTCCTCCTTCTCTCCTGTTCTTCAATTAATTCATTTCTTTCATATCCTTTCCTTTTTTCTTTTTTTCCCCTCTTTTCCTCTTTTTTCTTTCTTCTTTCCCTCTCATTTCTCTCTACTCACTATTTACACTTCTCTTCCTTTTGGCCTTATACCAAGAGGCCACATCAACACCTAAGTTTGAGACAAAGTAATTTGAAGCAAAGGAGGAAATGAGAAGGAAAAAGGAGGACAAGGAGATGAACAAGAAGAAAGCACATATGAGAAGGAACCAACAGAAAAATTGGGGCAACATGAAAAACCAAAACAGAGCAACTCTTGCAAAGGTCCAAGAGGCAGCTACTACAGAAGACTCCACCTGTAAAAAACTAATAGATTTGACAGAAAGGGACTTTAAAATATGGATGATAAAAAATAAAGTGGGTGGATGAGAAAATGAAAAGACAGAACCAAATGATGATGAGACATATGTAGAATATAGAAAGGATATGGCAGAGCTTAAGGAAATGAAGGTGACAATCAGGGAATGTAAAGATGCAGTAGAAAGTATCAAAAATAGATTAGATCATGGAGAAGAAAGAACCTCAGAGCTAGAGGATAAAGTTTTTGAGTTAACCCAGGTAGTTAAAGAGGCAGAAAAGAAGAGATAGAAAGCAGAATAGTCTCTTAGAGAATGACAAGACTTCATGAAACATTCAAACATATGCATATTAGGGATCCCTGAAGGGGTAGTGAAAACATCTTACGTTTTACTAAAGATCCTGACATACTACTTTTAAATGGATATTGAATCCCAGGTCAACTCACCTAAAACAGACCTTCTCCAAGAAACATTCTAAAGAGTCTGTCCAGAGTCAACATGAAAGAGAAAGTTCTATAAGCAACCAGGAGTAAGCACCAACTGATCTACAGGGGCAGAGCCATTATGATGATAGCAGACTTTTCAACTGAAACCTTCCAAACCAGAAGAGAATGATCATCCATCTTCAACATTCTTAAACAAAACAATTTGCAGCCCAGAATTCTGTAATTGCTACAACAACAAAAATAAATAAATGGGACTTAATTATACTGAAAAACTTCTGTACAGCTAAGGAGACAAAAACCAAAGTGAATAGACAACCTACATAATGGGAAAGGCTATTTGCATATTTTGAATCAGACAAAAAGCTTGATGACTAGGATCTCACATTAACAGAGAACTCAAATTAATCAACATAAAAGAGCCAACAATCCCATATATCACTGAGCAAGAGACATGAATAGAACTTTCTCTAAAGAAGACAGATGAATGGCTAATAAACATGAAAAAATGCTCATTGTCCCTAATCATCAGAGAAATGCAAATCAAAACCACCCTGAGAACACCCCAGTGAGAATGGCCCACAAAGTCTCAAAGCTGCAGATGCTGGTAAGGGTGTGAAGAGATGGGAATCACTTTTACACTGTTGGAGGGATTGCAAACTAATAGAACCTTTTTGGAAGGAAGAATGGAGAATCCTTGAAGAACTCAAACTAGACCTCCCATTTTATCCTGCAATCCCATTACTGGGCATCTACCTGAAATAAAATATCTTTTTATTGTAAGGACATTTGCACTAGACTGTTTATCGCAGCTCAATATATAAGCATCAAAATGTGGAAACAACCTAAATGCCCACCAATCCAGAAATGGATTAACAGGTGGTGGTATATGTATACCATGGAATACTATTCAGCCATTAAAAAAGATGGAGACTTTTCATCTTTTGTATTTACCTGGAGTAAGGTGGAACACATTCTTCTTAGTAAAGCATCACAAGAATGGAGAAGTAAGAACCCAATATACTCAATTCTAATATGAAAGAAGGAGATGAGCTAATACAAGGGGGGTAGGGTAATAAGCAAGGGGAAAGCAGAGGAGGGGGGAGAATGGATGAGGGTCACGATGTATGACTCACCTCTTGGGGGTGGGACACAATTATAAGAGGGACTTTAGCTAACAAATGCAATATGTGTAAACTAATTCTTTGTACCCTCAATGAATCTGAAACAATAAAAAAATTAATAAAGACATGGAATATATTAACTCAATTGACAGTTCTACAGCATGACACTCAACAGTGAAATGGATTGTGTAAACTCAAGTGCATGCAAAATATCCACCAAGACAGTCTGTTTTCAGTCTATTATGTCTTTCTGACCATAAAATATATCTCAGTAAATTTCAAAGGTCAGAAATTATAGGGAATACATTCTCTGACTACAATAGTATTCAAGTAGAAATCAGTAACAATACAATTTCCCAATAGAATTTTCTAAAATGATGGAACCGATGGGAATATTTTTGTTGCCCAAAATGATAGTTACTATCCACATGTGACTATTGAGCACTTGAAATGTCATTAGATTGACTTAGTTACTGAGTTTTTAATTTTAATTTTAATTTTAATATGCGTACATGGCCAGTGGGCACTATACTAAACAGCACAAATACACCTAATCTCGAAGAGTTGGGGAACAAAGAACATATTTCTAATAATCCTTAGGCTATATAAGATATACATTTCACAAGGGAGGTCAGAAAATATATAAATAGAATGATAACGAAACACATCATTTCAAAATTCACAGGATATAGATGAAGTAGCAGTTAGAGGAAACTTTATGGTCTTCAACACCAATGTTTATTTAAAAGGAGGAAAGATGTTAATTTACCCGAGATAAAAGCTTGTACTTAGAATCAAGAAAAGGTAGAGTGAATTAAACCCAAAATTTAAAAAAAGAAAGAAAAAAATTAGAGTAAAATCAAGGAGATAGAAAACAATCAAGAAAATTAACAAAACTAAGTCCTTGAAAAAGGTCCATAAGACTGCCAAACGTCTAGCATCAAGAAAAAAAGAGAAAACACAAATTGCCAACATCAGCAATGTAAGAGGTTACAAAATTACAGATTCTACAGACAATAAAATGATAGTAAGGGGATACTATGAATGATTTTGTACTAATAAATTCAACAAATCAGATGAGATGGACATAGTTTTTGAAAAGCACAGCTTACTTAAATAGGCACAACAAAAAAGAGAACATCTAAATAGCCTATAGTTATTAAATGCTTTTGTTTGCAAGTGCAATACAAATTCGATATTTAGCTTCTATAAAATATACACTCATTCTTTGTTATAACTATGCTATTTATAAAGATGAATTTTCCAACCAAGGCTTATCTGAAATGATCCAGAATCCTCTCCTGTTGATTTCACCATGCCATGCAAATGTTCTACTTTTCTTCCTGCCCCACAACCTGAAGACATTAGGAGGCGCTGCTCTAACCAGGGATGAAGTGGAGATGGAGGCAATGGAGAGAGGAGATGTTTAGGGAGGAGAATGCACCAAAATATGATGAGATGTATATTGTAGGGCTGCTGTAAGAGTTAAGGTGAGATAGAGCCCAGGGAAGTAAAATGCGATATGCATCTAATGCTCTGGCATGATGCCTGCTTCATAGCAGATACTCACTATATATTTCTTCTCCCCTGTAGGGCACCATTATTTGCCAGAGATGTGACTTTGTTTTTCTGTATGGAAACCTATAGGTTATATTTGGGAAAATGTTGTTCTTTTCATACTTTCCTTATAAAAGACTTTGGAAGTCTTTCCATTATACTATTTTATTTTCCATTTTGGAAAATAAAATAGTATAATTGTGTAGGAATTCTAAAATTTTGATGTAAGTATTCAACAACAAAACCTAAATTTTTTGCATACCTGATCTGACATGTCTTCATAAACTTTTCTTCCACACGATCCATAAATGCACTGTACGCATCACACCGCCTTCTGTGTCTCTTGAGAAAAATAGTACAAAGGAAGTCAATGAAAGCAAACACGTATTAATTTTAATTGCTGTTTATTTAAAAAAAATAATTTAATAGTCTTTGCTTTAAAAGCTTATATGTACCCCAGACTCACATCTTGTTTTTTTGATCCTACTATCCAGGCAGCCTAGGGTAGAATTTGAGCTGTGCTAAAAGTATGTGTTCTCCACATTGTTTTGTGTGTGTACCACAGTCTTCTTGTCAGAACTTCTTACTTGAGTATAATTGACTAAATTGCTCACAGGTCCCAGTAAGGTAGGAATGAATTTGGAAAAATTCCTTATGATATTTAGGACTTAGTCCACCATACCAACTATCTTTGTGATGAGAAAAGGAAATCCAAATTTTTAGATAATCCACTATTTGCATCTCAAGAAAAAGAAGAGGTACACATACTTTATTTTTAAAGATAAAAGTATCTTTTACTGTATACATGTACACTACAACAAATTACAAACTCCCGCATTAAAGCAACTTTGACAACAGTGCCAGAGACATTTTCCTACAGCTAAGGATAAGAGTCCAACTCACTGTGTATGAGGCAGATCTCACAGGCCATGGGGCTTTTTTCAAAATTAGTTTTGAGTCCCAGGTGCATTCACAAGGCTTGTAAGTGATAAATCTTTCCATTGTGTCCTTCTTTTTATCATCCTTCAGTAAATGACTCCCCTGTTCTAGAGCTAGGAAGAGAAATTATTAATGACATATCTTTGTTCACGATGCCTCTCAGGTATGGTATCAGTTTTGGAGATCAGAACCAAAGGGTGGTAAATTGCCAGAGAATTGATAAATGCAAATTTAAATAAAATTTATTATTTCTTTTTTAATTTTGAAATTATAAAATCATTTTGAAAAGAAGAAAATAAAACGCAAACATGATCTTACTATCCAGAGACAATTACTGTTAACATCTCATTGTTTGTTTTAATTGATATATACTTATAACATGTAGACATTGCATTAATGTATTATTCATCCTTTTCTAAATAAGGAATACTGAATAATCAAAATAAACTACAGGTTAATGCCATACAAATGGCATCATAATAATAATAATAATAGTGTGTGTGTGTATGTGTCTAGCACGTGCTTCACAGTACACTATTAACTGCTTTATCTATGGTATTAGGTGATTTAATGCCCAACGTATTTCTATCACGTAGAGTTTTTGTCATCTTCATTTACAGTTGGGGAAACCAAGAGACAGGTTAGGTAATGAAATTTAGGATAATGAAGCCAAGATTCAAAGCTGCACAGCTTGCCTTCAGAGTTTATTCTCTTAAACCTTACACTATTTGTTCTCTACACATAATACACTGAGTTACAAACTCAGACTTCAATATTATGCTACGAGTTATAGTTAGCAATGTAAATGGCTTGTGGCAAATAGTTTTTTAAATTACCATATTATTAAAGATAATAAGCAAAACCCTCTTTTATTATTTTTTTATTTCCTATTAAAATGAGAGTACATAAAACTAGGCTACATTGTTTAAAAAAACCATTTAGTTATAAGCTTTTGCATATACCATCATTAATATATAATATAGTTTTTTGCAATATTCATTAACTCTGTAACAACTTACCTGTACTTAAGAATTGTGACTTAAATTTTATTCCAAAAGGATCCTTTTCACAAGTTGTCACGAAGTTTGGTAAATCATCTTGGTACTAGATATGTAAAGAGAAGATTAAATTAATACTGATATTTTGTTTCTTACTATAGTTGGAATCTAATTTTTCCCAACAGTACATATTTTTTGGCAACAATGTGATCTTGAGGCTTTTTGTAGCATTTAAAACATATATATGAAAATTGTAAAGAATAATCTAAGATCTAAATTTTGTACAAACAATTCATTTTATGATGGAGAGGAGTACTTCAACTATCCTTGTGTTAATAGGTCAGAAATAGTATCTTCAATAGCATGAAATTAAGGATATTTATTCAAAATTTGACAATTTATTCTTTTTTTTTGAGATAGTCTCACTATGTTGCCCTGGGTAGAGTGGCTTGGCGTCACAGCTCACAGCAACCTCAAACTTTTGGACTTAAGCGATTCTCTTGCCTCAGCCTCCCAAGTAGCTGGGAGTACAGGAGCCCGCCACAAGGCCTGCTATTTTTTTGTTGCTGTTGTCTAGCTGTCCTGGGCTGGGATTGAACATGCCACCACCCTTGGTGTATGTGGCTGGTGCCGTAACCACTGTGCTATGGGTGCCGAGCTGACAATTTATTGTTAAATTCAATCTTAACCTTAATCTATAGCACACAGAGTAATGTGTTATTTTTCTGAAGCTGAATTTGTTATGGAAACATAGCAAAAATATTAGACAAAGCTAAATAATTTGCTAAGTCTGGAATGGAGTAAATACTGATTGTTTTAGGAAGCTGCAAAACAAAGGGTGTTTTCTAAAGTGGTTTAAATGAACCAATTTGAACTGAAATATAATATGCACACTCCAGAAAGTGATCAATTAAAATAGCACAAAATGTTTCCACTATAAAACTGAATCAATGTGGCACAAAACAGGGAATTGAGAGTACTAAGCAAAATTTTCACAGGACTCTTTCTATTAAGTGACTCTAGGTCTTGCCACAAGCATATAGGAAAGTATTAAATATTTTGAAGAAGGAGATTATCTAATTCAAGATTTTTCACTTCTTGACCAAAAACAAACAAAAAAAAAACTTCATGAGGTTTCATTTGTGAAAATACTGACATCTAGTGGTTGCATAATTTATAACGTCTCTAATTCACTCATGAACAGAGAAATGAACAAATTCAGCTAAAATAAAAATTGATTCAAGATGGATAAACTTGAAACCATCAAGTTTACTAAACTTAAGGAATGAAATGGTAAAAATCCTCAAAGAAAGCATGGGAAAACACCTGCAGATATCGGCCTGGGGAAAGACTTCATGAA
>CAUYRH010129577.1:0-60500 GCA_963574655.1 Perodicticus potto
CTTTATAGGTTGAGGTTTTACAAGCCTCTCTGGTGTTTTTTTTTTTTTTTTTTTTTTTTTTTTGCGGTTTTTGGCCAGGGCTGGGTTTGAACCCGCCACCTCTGGCATATGGGGCCAGTGCCCTACTCCTTTGAGCCACAGGCGCCGCCCAAGCCTCTCTGTTTTTTCTTCTCATTTTTTTAAGCTCTCCGATTTGTCGCCTTACCACATAAACATCACTTTGTAACTCTTTGACCAAAGCCTTCACAAACACGGTGAACATGTTTGAATTGCTGTTAGCCATGTTTCTCACTGGCTAACAGCAATTTCTTCTGTGCACCTTCCAGGGCCTGCTCACTTTGCAAGGCTAATGCTTAAAGCTGCTTAGATGCTGCTGTTTCAGTTGTTGCCATTGCAGATTCAGTCTCATTTATTTTTGACACCAGGAGAGTAAGCCAGAGATCCTTTCTTCTTAACTCCTCTTTTGTTTTCTGATACATCTGTTCATATTATGAAAAATATGAATGTGCGTGTCATCCTTGCACAGGGGCCTTGCTAATCTTCTCTGTATCGTTCCAATTTTAGTATATATGCTGCTGAAGAGAGCACCTTTTTCTAGTTTCTTAAGGTGCAAAGTCAGATCATGGTTTGAAACTCTTTCTCTTTTCTAATAACAACACTTAATGTTATAAATCTCCTTCTAACTGATGCTTTAGCTGTATGCCACAAATTTAGGTATGGTTTCCTGTTTAATTAGTTCAAAATACTTTCTACTTACTCTTGTGATTTCTTCTTTGACCTGTGGGTTATTTAGAAATACATTTAATTTTAAAATATTGAGGGATTATCCAGGTATTTTTCTGTTACGGATTTGTACTCTCATTGTTTTGTGGTCAGGGAACACACTTTATTTTCAAATTCACTTTTATCTTTTAATTTTGAAGTTATTTTAGGCTTATAGAAAAGTTGTGAAATTCATACTGAGAAATTCTACATATTCCTCGCCCAGCTTCCCCCAATGATAATATTTTACACAAGTATAGTACAATTGCTAGAACTAAGAAATTACAGTTGGGGTAATACTTTTAAGTAAAGACTATGTTCTAATTTTATCCGTTTTCCTACTCATTTCATTTTGCTGTTCAAGGATCCCTACCCAGGCTTCCATATTGCATTTTCTTATGGAATTGCTAACAATTGCTTCCACATTGTTATTTTTTCTTAGTTCCCTGCAATCACTAATAATTCTTTAATCTTCCCTTACGTATTATTATCTTTATACTTTCAAAGAAAAATGATTGATTATTTTGTCAAATGGCCTTCAATCTGAGTTTGTTTGATATATTCTAATAACTGGAGGTCTTGTTCTTTGGGCAAATACACACAGAGATGATGTTGGACTCTTCTCAGTGCCTAGTACAGAGTTCATGGCGTTTCTATGTCATACCGCTAGGGGTGCTGTTCTTGGACACTTGGTCAAGGTGGTTTCTGCCAGATTTTTTCACCCTAAACATAATAGCTTTTTCTTTATAGTTAATAAATACCTTCGTGGAAATACTTTGAAAATTCTGTTTTCTTTCCTCACACTTTAACCACTAATTTTAGAATCTACCAGGGGATTTTGTCTACAATAATTATTACTGTGGTATATGTCTAATGCAATGGTATTTTTGTATTTCCCTCTTACCTTCTACATCTATTAACTGGAATTCTACTATGCGGAAGAGCTATGCTTTCTCCCCTATTAATTATTGACTAAAGTGTTTATTTGTATCAATATAAACTCATGAATGTTTACTCTATAAGTTATAATCCAATACTTTCATTGTTTTGTTGCTCAACCAGCTTTGGACAGAAGGAGACTTTAGTTTGGGTCCTGTTGTCCTTTCAGTAAGAGTTTATCTTTTTAATCTTCTGTCACCAAAAGATTTTCCCTCTCTTAGGCCTGGAGTTATCCACTTACCCAAGGAATTTTGGTTCCTTTTTTCAGAGAATGATGTTTAGAAACCATGATCTGGACAGTAGTTGTGCTCATGACCACTGAGGTGTTATTCTTAGGCCCCCTAGTGGACAGAGCTACTGATACACCACTCTAGTCCTCTCTCTCTCTCTCTCTCTCTCTCTTTCTCTTCCTCCCTCTCTCTCTCCTCTTTTCTCCCTCTCTCTCTAACACAACATTCTTTCTTTCTTTCTCTCCCTCTCTTTCAAAGACCACTTCTCTCCCTCTTTAATATACTACTATTATATATGACTGATGATATCATATCTGTTGTTGATGCTTCATGAAGATGGTTATAGTGTTATTTGGTGCATAAATATTAATAATGTTGTATCTTTACTGTAGATTGTGGCTTTAAGTATCCTTCTCTGTCATGTTAAATGCTCTTTGGTCTGAATTGTACCCTGCCTAATAATGGGATTGCTCCTCTCACTTTTTCTTGTTTTGTTTTTATTTTCACTTACCAAATCCATCGCTTTATTTTTAGTCTTTCTGAATCCCTTTATTTTAGATTTGTCTCTTTTACACAGCATATAGTTAGGTTTGTTTTGTGAGGCAACTTTTAAATCTTTTTTTTAAAAAAGATTGATTAAAAGCTTGTTTACATTTATTGTTGTAACTGACAGATTTGACCTCAGCTATATCATAATAGTTTATAATAATGAATATTTTGTTATATTTGCTACTACATTTGTTACAGGACATTCTTTACATGGTTTTAATCTACTTGAATTTTTTAAACTTGTTTTATGGCTCAGCATATGGTTTATCTTGTTTTGTGATTGATTTGTAGAGCTCTTTATATGTTAAGGATATAGATGATATATCATCTATATCATAAACCTTCCCTATTTTTAGTTAATGTAAAGCTGATTGAGGAGAGAATCAAATAAAGAGTTGTATAGTAACTCTTTGAAAACTGGGAGGCTGAGGCAAGAGAATCACTTAAGCCCAAGAGTTTGAGGTTGCTGTGAGCTGTGACTCCATTGCACTCTAATGAGGGTGACATAGTGAGACTCTGTCTCAAAAAAAAAAGGGGGGGAGGTGTGAATATTTCTGTTAGTCACATAGAAATACTTGAATACTTGAATCTATTCTATCTGCAACCATCTTAATTTAGACCTCATCATTTCTTTCCTGGATTATTAGGCAATTCAGTTAACTATTTGTCTCTAGAATTCCTTGTTTATAGAATACATACTACCTCTATGATGTTTTTGTTAAAGTTACTTCTGTGATTTAGCTATAAATTTTCTGGTTTATACAGTGGAAAGATATCAATCATCCAAATAATAAAATGTGACTAGTGCTCAGCTCTTTTATGGACAAATTTTAATAAATTTTCATAATCCAGTTGATATATTTGACCTGATATGAATAAACATGCAGGACCAGAAAAAGGGCTATTCAAACTGGAGGCCAGTGTGACAAGAAGACAAAGGACAGGAATTCTGAAAAGCCACTATGATTGTCAATTTAACTGTCAACTTGTTCTTTCTGGCAGGTATTTATATAATTCTCTATTGTCTACAAAGACAAAACATCTTTTTGGGAGAGTCAAGAAAATCAAAACCATTTCTGGCATGGAGCTCTTATTTGTCACCTAGGCCAGGTGACAAACCACTGAGAAATAAGGAGGATAATGTATTAGAATCATATCCCTTCAGGGCACTCAGCAAGTAGTTCCATAAGACTGTCTTCTGGTCTTGGGGACAGGACACCCTAACCTTAACTAGGGTTAGAGCATTGACACGGTGAGATGTGGCAGCTGAGTCCACTCCAACAGCCTCTTGTACTGGCTTTGTCACCTTGTGCCAATCATTTTTCTTTTTTGAGCCTTAATTTTCTCATGTGAAATATGGAGAGTCATGGCATTTTTTCAGGATAGCATTGCACACAATGGAAGGAAAAAGGAGATTTTTATTATTACCATTGCCCTTCAGACTGTGATCAAAGGACAAGCAGCTAGAGGAATATTCTTCCCCGAAGTTTGCCCAAGATACGGTCACGCTTTTGATGAACCCACAGGAGACTTGCCTTCTGCTGGCTAATATCCTAGAATGCTATTGGGAAATAGCAGTGGCAGGAATACAGAGCTTGATTTCCCAGGGCAGGCTGGTGAGGGAGGTCTCCCTTGGCTGTGGAGGAGAAAGGGTAATTACGTTCCATCCTCTCTTAGAACAAACTGCTCCTGTGGGTCTGCACCTGGGGCTGGGAGCCCTGACAGCTACAAGCCCAACTGTTGTTTTCCCAGGTGTGAGGGTATCTTTAGCAAGTGCTCCTGGGAAACTGACTTTCACACTCTGCCTGGCCCTGCAAAGGATCCCTAGAGAACAGGGCAGAGAGACGCTAAGCCAGTTTTGTGTCTGTCTGCCAGCAGCCCCTTCACTCAGCCCAGGTGGGCAGAGAGCCTGGGCAGCCGCTTAGAGGTCTGTATCTGACTGTCTGGGGAAGGGTCACCACCCCACCAGGTGGGTGCGCTATCTCTGGCCCAAGCTCAATGGAGTCCTAGACTATAGGGCAACAAGGGATATACAAAGAATCACAATCTATTGAACGGCCACTGAGTGCCATTTCCATTGCCAATGCTATGTCTTTTCATTCCTCGTGACACCCAGGAAGCTGGAGTTATCTGACAGATAAAAACATCAATATTTAGGCTCGGCGCCTGTGGCTCAACCGGCTAGGGTGCCAGCCACGTACACCTAAGCTGGCGTGTTCGAATCCAACCCAGGCCCGCCAAACAACAATGACGGCTGCAACCAAAAAATGGCCAGGCGTTGTGGCGGGCGCCTGTAGTCCCAGCTACTTGGGAGGTGGAGGCAGGAGACTCGCTTGAGCCCAGGAAATGGGGGTTGCTGTGAGCTGTGATGCCACGGCACTCTATCCAGGGTGACAGCTTGAGGCTCTGTCTCAAAAAAAAAAAAAATCAATATTTAGAGAAATGACTGATTCAATCATACAGTCAACAAGTGATGGAGCTGGGATTGAACCCAACTCTTAGATTCCAAAAAGCTGTGCTCTAATGTAGTGGAGGCTGACAAGGGAGAGGAATAGGAGGCAGAGAAGGAGCCAGACAGGCTAATGCGGCAGGAAGCGAAGGAGATAAGTTGGAAGAGAGAAGGAAAGACAGGATGGTGATGGGGACGCAGGAGACAGAAGGATGTTGTCTTAGTTTCCTCGCGCTCCTATGGCAAATGACCACAGACTTCATGGATTAGTCCAAGACAAATTTATTCTCTCCCAGCTGCCCAGGTGAGAGATCTGAAATGAGGCTTATGGTGCTACAATCGAGGCACTGGCGAGGCCCTTCCTTCTGGAGGCTTCCAGGGGAGAATCAGTTTCCTTGGTGTTTCCAGCCTCTGGGGAGGGCCGTGTCCCGTGGCTTGTGGCCCCTCTCTCCATTGTCACAGCTCTGAACTCCGCTTCTGGCCCCATGTGCCTTCTCCTCCCACTCTGCCTCCTCCCACCTCCCTTGTGATCGTATCAGACTCACCCAGATACTCTGGGACGACCAGCTCATCTCAAGGTCTCTAACTTAACCAAACTGCACAGTCTATTTTACCATAGAAAGTAACAATCACAGGTTCAGAGAAGTATGATTTGCATGTATTTGGGGGCCTATTACTCAGCCTACCATAGATGAAGGAGGAAGAAGAAAAGACAGAGAGGAAAAAAGACAGGCAGATGTGATGGGGAAGATGAAAGGCGAAGAGAAAAGAAAAGGTCTTCACCTCTCAGCCTCAGTTTCCTCTTTTATAAGATGGACACCATGAGAGCACCTGCTCTTAGAGGTGGTGTGGCTTCCACAGGATTGCACAGCCCCACTACCCCCACGGCCCTCTCCTCTCACCCCACTTTCTGGCTTCCAGGGCATTCCCTGGGTTCCTACTTTCTTGCTTTCCATCTAGAAGCATCCCTCTTCCCGATGCCTCTCCCCCACCCAGCCCAGACCCTGGACTAATGCATTTCAGCCTGCAGACAGCTGCTGGCTCCTTCACCCTGCTCGGTCCCCACCCAGCCCAGCAGTCACTTCCAATCACTCCAATACAAAACATTCTGCCAGGTCTATCCTGCTGACGGTGGTCTTTTCTGGCTCTGAGACACCAGCACCTGGTCATGAGCTCAGACCTTCCCGGGCAGAGGCATGTAGACTCCAAGGTCAACGGCTCATGGAACCCTCTTCCTTTTTGACCCTGAGGCTTGTGGCAAATACCAACCTGTGCACTGTGCTTTCCCCCAACCTTCGGTATCCCCCATTTCTCCTCCCTCCCAGTCACAAGAGAAAGCCACTGTGGACACTTGTGCCACAAAACTGGCCCCAAAGTGTCACTGTTACTTTAGGCAGAGGCAACTGCCATTTCTTGAGCATTCGTGCACCAGTTGTTGATGTTACCTTAGGTATCCTCATAACACCCAGGGGAAGAAGATACTCTATTCTCCCATGTTACAAACGGGAACACTGCAGCACAGAGAGGGCATGTGTCTCTCCAAGGACACACAGCATTCCTCTTCCCTAGTTCTCATTCTACATCTATCTATTACCCGCTATCCCAGTTACCAAGCACCTCCTATGCCCACGCACCTTATGAATGATGCACTGGGCTAAATTGTGTCCCCCCAAAAGAGTCCTAACTTCTGGGACCTGGGAATCTTACCTTAGTTGAAAACAGTCTTTGCAGATAGAATAAAGCTATATGAGGTCATATGAGATCAGGGTGCACCCTAATCCAGTGATCTGGTATCCCTACAAGAAGAGGGAAATTTGGACCCAGATGCACGGAGGGAAGAAAGCCACATTCGGGGAGAGGCAGAAATTGGACTGATGTATCTACAAGCCAAGGGCCACCAAGGTTTGCCAGCACCCACCAGAAGCTACAGGGTGCAAGAGAGGATTCTTCCTTAGGGCCTTTGGAGGAAACCTGCTGATACCTTGATTTCAGACTTCCGACCTCTGGAATTGTGAGAGAATAAATTTCTGCTGTTTTAAGCACCCCGTTGGTGATGATTTCTTATGGCAGCCCTAGGAAAGCAACACAGACGCTATCTAATCCTTGCTAAAACCTTATGACAGGAAAAAATTATTTTCTATTTTCTATTCAACAGATGAGAAAACTGAGGTTGGGAAAAGGGAAATGTGTTGCCTAAAGTCCCACAGCCAGTTGATAGCAGATCTACTAAATCAACGCAGGTCCAGCAACCCCCAAAACGTGTAATGTAGCCCCCCACCTGGAATGGCTCCTCAAGCCTTGATGCACTCTACAATTACCCAGGGAGCGACTTAAAATACTGATTTCAGGGCCCAGTCCCTGAAGATGCCAATGTGGTCTGTTTGGGCTGGGACCCTGGGGTTTCTGAAGCAGCTGTGTTGTGGAAATGTTTCTCGCCACACTTCTCTCACCTACAAAAGTATGTCCAGGTCATTTGGTGGTTTGTCACGGTGGGGAGGGGTATGTGAGGCAGCAGTGAGGGGTGGAAGTTCAGGCCTTCCGCTCCCATCTTCCAGTCACCTCAGCCCTGCCCTGACCTTGGACGTCAAGCCCTGGGATCTTTGTCTTCCTGGGCCTCTAAGAGTCCCTGAGAATGAGATATGGAAATTGTCTGTGGGGCATTTCACCCAGACATCCTCACCCAAGTCCCACCCACCACTACCACTTCACAGCTTAGAGAACTGAGCCTGAAAAAGGGTCTTGTCCAGAAACACGTGGCCAACCCCTGACAAAGCTTTGCTTAGATCCATTTTTCCGACTTCCAGGACATACCATGTTAAGCCAGAAAGCAGCCACAGGTGGCAGTCAGGGCACAAAGGAGCAGACAACAGGCCTCCGGAGAGGTGGGCAGATGAGGTGAGGGCCCAGAGGAGGGCTTGCACACTGGAGCAAGCCGTGTGCCAGCACAGGCTAGGCTGCGTGTTATTGTTACACTTTATCACACATTTATGTATGTCCATTTCGAAGATGGAGAAACGAAGCCTCAGAGGGATAAAGTCACCTGCCTAGGCTGAGACTACCAGCTGGCAAGTAACTAAGCTGAGATTTGAACCCTCTAAAACCCCACACCCTCCCCATTCTGCCTGTCCACTTCTCCAGCTCTTCAGCTGTGTTCCCAGACCACACCCTCCCAAACAGGAATCCAATTTGCAAACCAAGTGTGCAGGGCCATTGGCAGGAGGCATGAGCCTCGGAGCTATTAGTTTACAGCAAGTGCTCAGCTGGGCTGCACAGAGAGGCATCCAGTGGGTGCTGGCTACAGCAACACCCCCCACCCCAAGTATATTTCAAAGGAAATATTGAAGCCACATGTTTGGAGGCCATAAGCTGAGTGCTAGAAGGACATTCCATATAAACAGCATGAGGCAGAGCCTGTCACTTGGACTCACCTTTGGTTCCCAACCCAGGCTCCAGCTCACAGAGCCAGCTCTCCACAACGCCTTCCCCTCCCCAAATTCTAGATCCAGGGCCACGGAGCCCAGACTAGCTGGGAACTGGTTGAAGCAGAAGGCAGCAGGTGCAAGGGCAGAGAAAAGACAGGTTCTCCTGGGCCTCAGGGTGGGTGGATGGGAAAAGAGAAAGTGAGACACAGTCCAGACAGGCTCAGAGACTGGGGGACGGTGTGAGGTCGGGGGCCTTGTTCCCACTCAGCCCTTTATCTTGGGCAAACTGGCTTCCCTCTGTGGATACCAGTTTTCCCTTCAGAGACAGCGGGGCTTAAGTGGTGGGGGTCTCTCCCAGCCATGAGTCCTCTAGGTCCGGGAGATCAAGTCAGCTGCTCTTGTAGGGGAAGAGCTGGAAAACAGGCCCTGCAGAGACACAGGTGGGGCTGGGGAGGAGGGAGGCCGCTGGGCCACACGGGCTGAGGGCTTAGGGTCACCAGAGCCGAGGCAGCACACGTGTGTTTTGAATTTTCTTTCAAGTCTTCCCACCGACCAGCTCCCTTCCCCCCAGCCCCTTGCTCTGAGGCTGTAATCAGTTTGGAAAGAGCAGAGCAGACACACTTGGGGGAGGGGTGTGTGGGGAGCAGTCAGGGCTGGGAATCATTTTGGGGTTTTGTTACCTGCCAGCAGCTCACAGGCCATCTGAGGAGGGGGCGGGGCATGAAGACAAGGACAATGGCTATGCCCAGATGGGCCCCAGTGCTGGTCAGTGGCCTGGGGGGTGGGCAGGGATGGTAGTGGACAGTCAGCCCTGGATGCCAACTTCAAGGAGAAAGTGCTGGAATTCCACAGCTAGGACTTAGGTCCTGGCTCTGGCTCACGGAGGCCCAGTGACCCCTGCTGTGTGACTTGACTGTTCAGAGCCTCAGTGGCCTTATCTGTGAAGTAGGGCCTGTGTGTATATCGTGGCTCGACAGGTTAGACAAACAAGGCTGCGGAGGGTTGGTGCAGATAGGTGGTCTTCTGGCAGGGACGGACTCCTTTGCTTCTAGGGGCAGTGAGGAAGGGAGGCAGGGAGGCCGCAAAGTCAGCCCTTGGGCACTGAGGCCATTGGCACAGCATAAATCAGGCCTATTTTGCAAGTGATTCTTCCTGCATGGTTCCTGACTGTAGTCTGTAGTCTGTGTCGGCAGGTACCAATGAGAGGTGGCAAAGAGTCTTTGCTCAGCCAATCTTTACTCAGCTCCATCCTTGGTATCTGATCACCCTCCATATCTGATCAGGTTCCTCACCCTCTACATCACCCAGCCCAGGTGATATCTGGTCACCCCAGTCTGTCCTCATCAAGAATACTGCTAGGAGGGTTTAGCCAGAATCCCCCTCACCCCTCATGTTTCGTCTTAGTCATTTTCTCTTCACCATCCTCAGCCCCGCTCCCTTGGCTATAAATTCCCACTTACCCCAGCTGGATTCAGAGTTGAGTCCAGGTCTATACTGAGGTCTCTTTCTCCCTATTGCAACAGTGCTGAATAAAATCTGTTTTTACTGCTCCAACTGCTGTCTGGCACTGGTTTTCTCTAATGGGGGCAGCAGGCATCTGTGTGGTTGAGGCAGGAACCACTGCCCTGCTTTTAAAACTGCTTCTCTCCCCAGGCAGCTGAGCCCCCCTGGGCCCATCCTCTCCTGACCACTGGTCACCCTGAATCTGCTCAGAGGCATCTTGGGCTGCTTGCTTCCACCTCAGGTACCCACCTGCTTTGGGGCATGGGGCTTTAATTGTCTTTTTTGTCCCCTTAGTCTGGTGAACCACTCTAGATGGTTCCAGGTTCTGTGCCATCCATTCTGGACCTTTGTTGGATCAGACGTCCCTTGAGAATCAGAAGAAAGTGGCACGCCCACCCCTGGGAAAATGCAAGGGCACCAGTCTGAGGCGGTGAAACACACAAGACAAGACCTTGTTCTCTCTTTGTGTCCACCTGACTGAATCTTTGACTCTTTCCTGTCTCTGGGTGACGCAGAGGTCAAAGAGTTTGTGGTAGAAAATGCATCTGCGCACAAAACTCTGCCACAGACCCCTTGGACCTCCTAAATTAAGGATTTCTCCATTCCTCCTAGAGGAAGCCAGTCCTCAGGCTGAGAGTCCCTGCTCTGAACCCTGCTCAAGGGGAGAGGACGGAATGACCTGGGGGCCAGATGGTGGGACACCAGCCCAGAGGACTCAGGAAGGAACTCTGACGTCCAGCCTGCAGGAAGGGCCAGCATCTCCAGGATCTTCCCCAGAGATGAAGGCCTTCCCCTCACCAGACCCCACAGGACACTGTTACTTCTGCATGTCAGAGACAGAGGATGTGCTGGTTTCCTTCCACCCTCATTTTACAAATGGGGAAACTGAGGCTTGGAGAGGCTCGAGGGATCAGTCCAGGTCTTGGGGGCTTTTCCCAGTTCACCTCAGGTTTTGGAATCTGAGGCCCAGTGGGCCTGGAACAGGGGACCCGCCGATGAAAGGCCGGCCAGCCAGGCTGTGGAGAGGCAGCTGATGGAGAGTGGCAACTGGGGAAGCAGAGGTTTCCAGCTTGCCAGATCCTAGCTGGGAGAACAGATGGCCAAGTCATCCACCAAACTTGGCATCTCAGACAAAAGAAACAATATGTGTTTGGCTCCCTAATCTTTTCCTCAGGTTCCCAGGCAGGTGACTGGAAAGTCTGATGACAAGAAAGCAGCTCAGCAACTCACCTCTCTCAGGACACAAACCACAAGCTGGGCCTGGCCATTATTCGGCCTGCTCCCTCCACCCCCTCCCACTCTCCTGCTTCCCCCTGCTGCCCGGGGCTGTCCGAGTCTCCCAGCAGTGGGTCCAGCTCCAGGTGTCCCCCAGAACCGGTCCCCAGGGAAGGTGAGGTGGGGGTGCACACAGAGGTCCTCCCTCCTCTGAACATCATACCTTTTCTCTCCTTTCACACTTGTGACAGCTCCGTGAGGTAGATTCAATGTTACCCCATTGTGCAGAGGAGAAAACTGAGGGAATAACCAATAGGCTGTGTGGTCTGTCTGTAAGTGACATAGCTGAGTGCCTACAGCAGTTGGGGCCAGGGAACTGCCCACTTTCCAGATCTCAGAGAGGTGGCATGGCCTGGGGCCTGGATCTGGGCCCACCCCTCACCAGGCTCTGCTTCCCTGGGGGCTTTGGAGAGCTGGGCATGGAAATGCTCCACGGGGAAGCTGAAGGTACGGCCAAGCTTTCCTGCAAAAGGGGGAAGTCCGGGAGGAAAGAGGATCCCTCGTAAGCCATGGAGATAAAAAACGATAGCAGCCATCCGTTATTGAGCACCTACTGGGTGCCTGGCACTTGATAGGAACTGCATATGGCTTCCCTTAATGGGTTCTGCGTGGTTACCTACCAAACTCCCAGTTTTACAGATGAAAAATCAGAGACACAGAACAATGATTTTTCAAAGTCACATAACCAGTTAAGGGCGCAGGCCAGGACTGTTTCCACTGCCTCAGCTGTTTCTCTCTGTCCTCCGCCCCCAGCCCCAGCCCCAGGGAGGATGTTAATGAGGCCAGCACAGGGAGAGGCAGGGGCAAGGAGCTGTGTCTCCTTCTGTGGTGGCCAGCCCAGGGCCTGGCGCCACCCTGCCCCTGCCCGTCTGCTCTCCCCCATGTATGATGGTGGCCGATACCCCCTGGGGTGGGGTGGGGGCCCTGCACAAGTCTGGGCCCTGCCAAGACCCCACCCTGGAGACCTAGAGTCTGTCTCCCAGGGACTGCAGTTCTTCCCACTCTGGGATCCCTGGCAGGGAAGGTGGAGCTCAGGCAATGGGCAGGGCTGGCCAGAGGACTGGGAAGTTGGGGCACTGGTGGGAGGCAGTGAAGCATGAGTGGCAGGACCTCGGGGCCTGGTCTTCTATCGTCTTATTCTCTTGTGCCCAGCTGACTCTTTTCCTCTCTGTCTCTGGATGACTCAGCGGTCAAAGAGTTTGTAGTGTGTTGGCAAAATCCAGGACGGGAAGCCAGGAGGCCTCATTTCAGCCCCAATTCTGCTGTCTCCCCTAGGGCATTCCTTGCGCTCTCTGGGCCTCAACCTGCTGGATTCACCTGCTGGACCCCACGTTAGAGCCCCTCAGGCTCCTTATTCCCTGATACCCCGGCCGTACAATGGCAGTGAGGAGCTCAGAAGGTAATGTCTTCTGTCTGCTTCGCATGGATAACAACTGAGGGGTAGTTTATGGCTCTCAGTGGAAAGGGACTTAAAAAGAAAAATAAGGAAAACATAAAATGCCTCTTACAGTCAACCCAGGCGTGTTAGCTTGGCCTCTGCTTCTACCCTTCCTTCTTATCCCCTCTGTGACATAGGAGTCATTTCTTAAGCCCCAGTCACTTCCCACATTATCGACCCTTTCCAGTTCCACTCAGGAAATCCTGCTTCAAAATGTGGGATCAGAGGAGGACCAAAATGAGAAGATTGCCAAAAGTCCATAGGAAGACCCAAGAAAATGACTAAGCTCCTAAAAAATGCATCACCACCATAATTTCCATCTTATTCATCTCTACCATCACCACCACCACCACCACCATCATGACCATCACCACCACCACTACCATCACGACCACCACCATCATCACCATCACCACCACCACCATCACCCCTGTCACCAGCATCACCATCACCACCACCACCACCATCATGACCATCACCACCACTACCACCATCATGACCACCACCATCATCATGACCATCACCACCATCACACCATCACCATCATGACCATCACAATCACCACCACCACCATCACCACTGTCACCAGCATCACCATCACCACCACCACCACCACCACCATCATGATCACCACCATCATCATGACCATCACCATCACCACCACCACTACCACCACTATCATGACCATCACTACCATCACCACCATGACCATAACCACTGTCACCACCACTACCACCACCATCACCATCACCACCATCACCATCATGACCATCACCACTGTCACCACCATCACCATCACCACCACCACCACCATCATGACCACCACCACCATCATGACCATCACCACCATCACCATTACCACCATCACCACCATCACCACCTTCAACACCACCCCCCACCACTACCACTACCTCCAACGCTATTGCCATTACCTCCACCATCTGCTATGAGTGTTAAATTAGTGTAGTAGATAATACAAGCAATAACTAATGGTTGTTGAATGCTTACCAAAGCATATGCATCATAATAACTGTCATGCATGTAGTGTCCTAGTCTGGGTTCCCCAGAAGTCAACCTTGAAGGATTCAAATGCACGTAATTTATTTGAGAGGTAAAATAACTGTGGGGAAGTGAGACAGAAAGGAAGGCAGCCAATAAAAAAAAGATATGTTATCAAACAAGTTACAGCTGTGGGAAAATGAGCTTGCTCTTGCTGAGGAACTCTGGAAGCCACTGAAGAACTCTCACCTCAGAGTCATCGCAGTCAAGGATGAGGAAGTCAGGGTATTACACACCAACTCTGGCTACTCACTGGCTGGAGGCCGCTCCCAAAGGAGGTTAAAGTCCCACCACTTCCAGCCTTTTACACACACGGACAGATAAGGCTGCTACAGAGAGAGCCTTCAGGCAAAAAGCTTTAAGTTCTGGCAGTTGGAATTCAGACCTGTGTGTATTGAGATGATACGAACTGGGGGAATATGGGAAGAGAATTGACAGCATCTGCTACTGGCAGTAAGTGGTGCAATGAGGACTCGAATCTAGGTATTTTGGATTTCAAAGCCTATAAATAGATGAGCATATGGCCGGCTGGCTGAGTGGATGAACAAATAGATAGACAGATGGACAGATACATGAACAGATGCACAGATGGATGAGTAGAGGGTTGGATGGGTAGGTGTTCAAAAAGATGGATGTTTAAGTGGATGCGCAATGGGTGGACGTATGGTTGTTTGAGTGTGCAAATGGATGCACAGATACGGAATGGGAAGATAAATATACGGATGAATAGATGGAAGGATGATAGTTGAAATTTTTATGGTATGGATAAATGGGTAGGTTGCTTAAGAATTATACCTATTACTGGAAGGCTGGGTAGAAAATGAGTAAGACCAAGGGGAGGTAAATATATGGTCGGGGGATGGGCAGGTGGATGGGAAGATGGATGACCAGGTTTCAGATAAGAGAAGGGCTGTGGCTTAGTAGAGAAGAACCTCAATAGTGATCTTAGCTAAAGTGAGCACAGCTAATATCACCCATCAGGAATGCAGCAGCGACCAGGCCAGATCCAGGGTGGCTGTAGCAGAGGGCATGGTTTGGGGGAGGCTGTGAGATGGAACCACAAGTATAGAGTCCACTGGGTCTAGCACCTGGAATGTTGCTGCCCTGCTCTGAGCTGGCTGGGCACCTGTCCCGGAGACAATGTCATAGGGCTGTCTCTGGCCACCCTGCCCTGTGGGGGGGATGCTGGACATATTTAAGTTTGTCCCGTCACTCAAACCAGCAATGGCAGTAGGAGAAGGCAGCTCTCACAAAGGGAGCAGCAGAGGCTTGGAAGGGCAGAGAAAGGAAGCTGACATCAGGACGGGAAGCCCCACCATCCTGGCAGAGCGAACTGGAGCTCGGGGACACCCGGCTCCAGCCCGAGCACAGCTGATGGGCCCAACTCTGCCAAGTTTCACTGCCAGGGGCACATTTTTATAAGCAAGGAATAACGAGAGGCAGGCATACTATTCCTGAACTTTCCCTGCAGCAGCTGCGTGCACATGTGTACATATGGTCATGCACACACAGTTTGCATGAGTGCCACTGTAGGTCTCCACGTGTGTTTGCCTGTGCGTGCCTGTCAGAGCTTCAGTGCTGAAGTGCCTATCTTTGGTATATGTCAGTTTGTACATGTTAACACACTTGTGTGTGTCTGCAAGCATGTTTGAATGTGGCTAGATGTGTTTCTGTGAGCACATTTGTATGCATGCGTCTGCACATGTCTGAGCGTATTTGCAGGATCGTGTTGTGTATAAAAGTATTCACCTTTGTGTGTTTGTACAAATATTTGCTGTTTGCACGTGTGGGAACTTGTGTGTGTGAGAGCGTGAGTATGTGTGTGAGTGCTGGTGAATCTGAGTGTGCATCAGGACATGGACTTCACGGAATGAAGGGACTCACATTCTCTAGCCCCAGCCTCACCTCCTGCCGTCACTCCTCCCCTCTCTCACACCTTCATACAAACTGTAGGAGCCAAACAACTGGTACTTTAGTTGCGCCAACATTCTAGGCTATTTCAGGCCTTCGTGATTTGGCATATGCTGCCTGCAATGCCAGCTTTCCCTTTTCTGCTTGGTACAACTCTTGTTCCTCTTCCACGTCCAGGTTTCCTACCCTTCTGTGCTGTCTTCCTGGGTAGGACAGGTTCCATCCTCTGAGCTCTCTGCTGCCTCTCAGACACCCGTCTCTTCAGCCAGAGGTGCGGTCTGCTCATCCTTCAGGCTGGGAGTTGCTTGAGGGCAGGATCTGTGTCTAATTCCTTTCAGGATCCCCAGGGCTTGGGAACAGGATCTGGTATGCAGTGGGATGGATGGATGAATGGGCAAATAGGCAAATGGACAGATGGATGGTTGGATGGAGGGATAGATGGAGGAACAGACAGATTATATAAATAGGTCTACAAATGGACAGATTGATAAACGTGTGAATAGATGGATGAGTTAACAGTGAGTGGATGGGCGGGTGATTCAATGGCCAAGTCTGGCATTTCTTCTAGAATCCTAAATTCTGCAGGGAGACTGCTTGCAGCACTTCCTCGACATTTACTCCCTCGGGTATGGAAGAAACTGTCTCTGCTTGCAGAGGAAAGCTGCAACCTCAAAGCGGGGCTGATCTCTCCCCTCTCAGCTCTGCTTTTTAGGAAGACTGGCTCCAGATTGTCCACCTACCTTACCAGGGAGAGATTAGGTCTGAAGAGGCCTTGCTGAGTGGCTTAAGTTAGTCCCTGTTTGTGTTCCTGGGCTTTCAAAGGCTGGAGAGAGGACAGAGGAGGGGCCTGACTTCAGCCCCTCTGCTAAATGGGGAGGGATTGTGTACCCTCCAGGCCTGAGCTGCAAGCAGCTCAAAGCGGGACCCTAGGAGTTTTGAGACAGGAAAATGGTGTTTTGTCTTGTTAATGCATTCACTTGGCTTTGAACTGGAGAGTAGTCAGGTGTCCCCAGACGGCTGCTTTTGAGCTGGCCTAGGGGAGGGGGCAGGGCGTACTCAGGCCCGGATTACAGAGGCCTTCCCGGGGGAAGGGGGCCTTTGATGGGGCCGAGTCTGTTGTCCAGAGACTGCTTTGCTGGTGGCTGGAGCCCCCTAATGAGGGGGAAAGGGCTCCGTTCTGCGGCAGTCCCCTGGCCTCCCTTGGGCAGCAGGCGGAGACCTCCTTTGATGTCGGAGTCCTTAAGCCAAGTGGGGACTAATTGCCACAAGGTACAGAATGTTCTGGTTGCTTGGGGGGTCTGCAGCTTGCTCACAATGCCACAGCCACCCTGGGGTGGGGGGAAAAGGCAGGCACTCTCCTGATGTGAGACAACTCCAGAGCAATTTTTTTGTTGTGTTTTTGTTTTTCTTTCATGCACAAAGACGGACTCATGTTAGAAGAATCAGAAACACACTACACACACACACACACACACACACACACACACACACACACACACACACACACACGTGCATGCACGCACCTCACTCCACTGCAAGTTTGTAAACAATATTACACTCAAATTCGTAAGTTTTTTCAAAGTGTCAGTGCAAAGGAATAAAGGCAAAGAGGGAAAAAACAGACATGGGTAGGCCGGCGCCAGGCGGGTTTAGATTCAAGACCTACTTTTACCACTTGTTAGCTGGGACAGTCCTTGGGATCTTCCTCTGCAAATGCACGACATTGTGCCACAAAGTAGGTGCTTACATTTATTTGTCTGCACTTCACTTGCTGAGGTGACCGCATGTTTGACACAGTTCACTAAAAACAAAAGTCCGCCAACCTGGCCCACCTGGAGACAGGTGGAGAAACTGGTCACTGGCAAATGTCAATCTCTCCCATTTGACCGGAGGACACAGAGGATGGTTTCCTTTGACTTTTAATATTTATGCCCACAAGGTTCTCCCTGGATTGTGGGCACCTCTTCCCACTCCCACCTCTACTTTTCTGTGGACTCTGGAGTCAGACAGAGAAATAATTATTAAAAGAGAAAATGCCCTTCTATGATGGTGTTTTTTCACAATATCAGACATGGGGCTAGGTGATCTGACTACATTGTCACTAGTCTTCAGAGTGATACTCTTGGAGCGTTACCGAGACTCAGAGAGACAAATGACTTGCCCAAGGTTATCATACGTGGGAGTGGGGGAGCCAACCTTCTGACCAGCCTGATCCTAAAACCCAGGTCCTCTCAAGCCCAACCCCGAGGAATGAGCCAGTCAAGAGTCCCCCAGTTTCATTTTCCCATCTGGTCACCAGGAATAGTAATAATACACCCAGCTAAGGGCAGAGCCTTCTAAATGAGCTAACCTCTGGGAAGGTACCCAGAGAGGGCCTTACAGACATGGCAGGGACAGGACATTTCTGCTATTTCCCTCTACACCATCCTCATCACTGCCTTACACACACACACGCAGACACTCTCCCCACCTCCACCCTCGGGGACCTGGAGAAGGGGCAGGGCTGGGAAGAGGAGGCAGAGTCCACCCGGTTGTCTTTTCAGACTGCAGAGCCCCTTCTGTGTAATTCCATCCTGACTTGTGGCCTCTGGACAGGGACCCTCCTCTCCCCCCACCAGAGAGAGAAACCACCACGAGAAGCTTCCAGGGTGGAGGAGAGAGGAGGGCAGGGCTGGCTGGGAAAGAGGGATCCAGCAAGCACAAGCAGGTGGAGAGCCGAGGGCAGCAGCTGACCCCCTTATTCTCTTGAGATTAGTGGCCAGAGAGTCTACAGGGCAGAGAGGGCAACTGGGGTTTGGATAATTCATCCCCTACATCCTCTTGCTCATCTCGTCCTTTAGACACTGTCATTCTGGTGACCGTGGCCCTCAGTTACCCACGGGAAGGCTCTGAGAGGTGGAGTGATCCAGAAGGTAAGCCGCAGAGCCGGGCCTGGACGCCAGACCAAGCCCAGGACCCAGGAGTGAGGCTGAGAATGGGCCTTAGACATGGCCTGGTGTTGTCACCAGCTCCTGAGAAACCCCACTGAGAGGAGGCAGACTCCTCAGGGCTGCTGCTGGCTGTCCTCGCTGCTCCCCGTGCTGGGGGGAGATGTGGAGGCCCTGAAGAGCTTATAGAGCACCTTGGGGAACAGGGGTGCTGCCCGGATGGAGGAGGGTCTGGACACTCTGGCCAGGACTTGAGTCCCAGATGGCCCTTCACCCCCACCTTTCCCCTTTCTTCTTCATCTTTTAAGAAACCAATGTGGGAACAACTTTATTGTTCTGTAGCAATAATACATTCTCCTTTCTTTTAATGTCAAAAAGCACATAGGCAAAAAGAGAGAGAGACAGAGAAAACAACAATGCCCGGAGATGGACATTGTCTCCCGAGCCCCCCAGGGCCCGCACAGGTTGTGGAATGGTGACTGCTGCTGCCCTGCCTAATACACGGGGGACACCTGTCATACACATACCGCCATAGCATGATTGGAAATGCTTCCACAGCATTCCAAGGACGGTCACCGCTTCTGGAATCGATCCCCACCTGCTGAGCATGTAGATTGTTTGCAGTGTTTTGTGGTGATCTGTCTTCCCACTCGGGTGCAGCCCTCTCCAGAGACTCCATTCTGAGCAGGGCTTGCTATATTAAAGAGTATGTGGGTGCTTCGCAAGCTTCTGATGGCCTAGCTGTCCCCTGGGAAGATCTGCAACTCAACCACGTGGTAAAATGCCCCGAGAGCTGCTGCTTCTCACTGTGGCGAGCCTGGACGTGAAGGATTACATCTGTGTCTTTGGTGAGCTGAGAGGTGAACATGCTATCTTGTTTCCACGGGAATGTCTTTGACTACCACCGCCCTTTTTTTCATTCCTTTATTCAAGAAAAATGTACTGAATGCCTATCTAGCGCCAGGCATCTTCCACTGCAGGGGAGGTGGCGGTGCACATTCTAAGCGGAAAATCAAACAAATGATCTCTCCTTACAGCTGCAATCGTGGTGTGACCAATGGTGGCCTAGGGGAGATGGGCTGGGGCAAGCTTTGTCCCTCTCCCCCAAACCTCCATCAGATCTGACTTTAGATGAAGTGCTCTGTAAACAGCGCCACCAGCCTCCACTGACCCCTTCTAACCAGATGTTGTCCTAAGTGCCTCCAACAAAGATATTTAGACCAACCTTATTAAGAAGAACAAATGCAAGGGGCTGTTTCCCTGGTGAGAAAATCCGGACTATTATCCAAGGCCCATTTTTGATGCTACTTTCTCCAAAAAGCCTTTCTGGGTTCCCCCAAGACAAATTTCTCTCTCTTTACACAACACTTAAGATCTCTTTAAATGACTGGAGAAATGCAGTAATAAGAGCAAGGATGACTTGCTTTTTCCCCTCCAAAGTAGGTGCATGGCATCCCAGGAGCACCAAGCCCAGGGAATGAGATATACCCAGGTGGGTAAAGGCAGGTGAGGTGCTCTTACATACCTGCTGCTTTAAATCTTTTCAAGTGTCAGAATCTTTTCATGATAACTGAGGCTGACAAATCTCTTTCCTAATGCCTGTTTGAATTCACAGATGAGGCAACAACAGCTCTGAGAGGGCCCATGGTGTGCCCAAGGTCACATAAGCAGGAAGGGGGCTGGATGTGAGCCCCACTCCCCTGAACCGGAGGAGGACCAGGACTTCTGCATTAGGATCAAATACAAACTCTGTGCTTCCTTCTTCTTGGCAACTAACACCAATTCGAATTAGGTTCTGGAGTTTCTAGGTAAGGGGTCTTGCCAGGTGTGCGCTGGCCTGGGGCTTGTTAGTATCCCCAACTGCAAACCGAATCCAGAAGCCCAGCAGCCAGAGTCTGTCTATCCAGATAGGCATCTGGGCAGGGCCCACAGATGGCTCCAGTTGTGATGGGCGATGGGTTAGGCATACTTTCCCTGCTGACTGATGTCATGGGCTCATTAGAGCAATGGGGTTTATAGTGCAAGGCAACTGTCCAAACAATAAATTAAGCCTCACAATTTAGCACCTAATTATCCTCTCTCTCGTCTACTTCACTCTTGTTCCCTGGGTGTCTGTCTGGGCCCTCCAGCTAGCTGGTAAGATCTTCCCTCTGCCTCACACCCCACAGTCAATCCATCATGCAGCCCTGATGGGGCCATCTCAGGAACATCTCTCAAATACTTTCCCTTCTCCACATCACCATGGCCTCGGTTGTTGCCAGCCCTCACTCTCTCTCTCCCCCCTGGATTATTGCCACCCTGGACTCTCCTGCTTTAATTCCTTCTTCACTCTGCCCAAGTTACACAAACATGGCTTCCTTGGTCTGACATCCAAAGACCTGAGCGTCATGGCCTCCACGTCTATCATGGCCGTGGTGCCTCCCTTACTAGCCTCCCCTTCCAAAACCCTCATGTTGGCTGCTCTCCCACACTGAAGAGCTGGCAGACCTCCCCTGTGGAGAAGCAAAGTCAAACTCCAGGCTACTCCAATAGAGGAGCATCCACCCCCATGGTTCCCTCCACGTGGAATATCCCCACGCTCACAACTTGCAAACTCATGGGTCACCCAGCTCTCAGCTCAGGATTCTCCCCCTTCAGGAAGCCCAGGGATATTTTCTTGGGATACTCCCCCTTCAGGAAGCCCATTGGATATTTTCCCGAGGGTCCTCATTTTCTATGCCCTCTAAGGCCATCTCATAGGACACCTCCCTAGGAATGACAGATAGTGACATCAATTAGGACCATACCTCTGTGGAGGGTACTGATGGCTCCAGACCACACTCGTGTCTGTCCATTTTGGAGTCTCGTGGTTAAAACCTTACAACCAGGCCATGAGGGGCTCTGTTACAGATCCTTTTATAGATGAGGAAACTGAGGTTTGAATTACAAATCCAGGTCCCACCATCCAACCCAGCCCAGGTCTAGAAGAGCATGGCCAGTGCTCTGGGGCTCAGGAGAACAGGTATGGAGCCCCCATGGGGCACCACCTTTGGGTGGGGAGGCCCAGGCAGGGTGCAGGGGGACAAGGAGGGGATAGGCTAAAGCAGGGCTGCCTTTTGACCCAAAGAAACTTGGCTGGTCAAATAACAACACTTCTCCCAGGCCTTCCTTTCTGTTCCCATACTTTGCAGCTGGGTAATGAAGGCTTATGGAGAGGGAAGGAGGAACAGAGGTCAAGGTTACAGACATATAGGGACAAGTTGGAGCCAGGTGTCTTGACCCCTAGTCTAGCTGACATGGACAGCATCAGGTCCAGTGAGACCACACTATTGCCACTTTCTCCCACTCTCTTCCCTTCACCTACTGCTTCTTTAGACATGTCCTGCATGCCTCCCAGACACCAGGTCTTATACTCACCATTACAGGTACTGAAAGCCCTTGTCTGATTGGCTCACTTCCTTGCCTGGCATACGGTGGGCACTCAGTAAACAGTTTTTGTGTAGCTTAATCAATGAATAAGCGAATAAGCACTAGAATTGGAATCTTACAATTCTCCTTTAGAAGAGCCTAAAGGAATGGATAAACATTAACTTAAGCCATTCTAGGTCACAACTGTCCTACGAGGTCAGTATCATCTCATCCATTTTATAGGTGAGGCCACTGAGGCTAACAGAGTGAATGAGATTTTCCCAAAGCTCTGTGGTTAGAAAGCCGCACTAGGAAATAAAGCATTACTCATGCTATACGTATGTGTGCACACACATACACACACATACACACACACACAAATATATATATATATTTTTTTTTCCCAAGAAGGAATGTTTTCCTTCTGATGTCTAAATAGGAAAAGGTTCCCTGAGAAGGCCATTGTAAATATCATCTCTTCTCCTTGAGGCTCTGTCAGCTTACGTTACTTTATTTAACAACATTCCCCAATGTGTGGATCCAAAAACGTGTCCTCGAGTGGGACACCAAAGAAAATGCACACTTTGGGGGCTGAGGCAGGAGCACTTTCCAAGCATGAAACCCAGGGCTCAGTAAGCACTGGGAGCCAGGGCCAGGCGCTGGGCTGGGCGGTGGGGGGCATCTCTCCCAGGGCGGAGTGGCAGGTTGGAGTTATGGAGGAATGTCCCTCATTTCCATAAGGGGGAGCCTGTGTGCAGGAGATCCCGTCCCAGCTGCAGCAGCCTTGGCATCAGGGAAGGCTCCAGTCAGGAGTGACCAGCCGGAGTGGCACCGGCAGGTGTCTGCCTTGTGCGAGGCCCCCTGCCCTTAAGAAGGGAGCCACAGAGTTCTGTGCAGACCATCCCATCCCCTGTTTATCCTAGTGGGGAGCCAAGGAAAATGGTAGGGAAGAAGACTCCATTGGAAGGAACACACCTTTGGAGCCAGACAGGATGAGGCTCACCCCAGCTCTTGTGGGGTCTAGCTGCATGACCTTGGGCTAGACACCTCCCCTGCACCTTGATTTTACTTCGGTTTCCTGATCTGCAAAATGGAACAACAGCAGCTTTAGAACAGAACAGCTACTGCAGTGCCTGGAGCACAATTAATGCTTAAAAATAGAAGGGGTATTTATTATAACAATTGTGATCTGGATTATTTATGCAAATCCTAATCGCCACCCCACCCTTCACAGAAATTCCCATTCCTTGATCCCCAAGGGAGCCTTTAGGATGATTTGCTGAGGGGCTGTGGCGTTCTTGGGCCCAGACAGAGACAAGCCCAACAGAAAGACATTTAGAGCTTGTGGTTGCAAATGTATAACCAGGTGCTTCTCTTAAGAGAAATGATGACAAAGCAAAAATATTAAAGATGATTTGAGAGAAAGCGCGTCCCCACAGCTTAATTCCTCACCCAGATTCAATAACCAATTTCTCTTCTTTTTTACTGAACCCTCCCTGGTCCACACACATGTTTCAGTGGGGTTGTAATACACCAGGTGCTGTTTTATTCCTGACTTGCTGTGGTCTTTGGTCTGAATCACTCCATCTCCTTTCATTTGGTTCTTGCCAGAAAGCAAAGCATATATTTCATAGTCCCTTCTCCCGGGAGGAGAATTTCTCTGCAGACCTCCCTTTGCACACGTTCATGGGGCTGCCCTAGGGACAGAAAGATGGCATGGCAATACAATCTGCTGCCCTTTGGCTGCCTTCTTCAACTCCTTTTTTTTTTTTTCTGAAATAGAAATAGCATGTTCTTTCTGATTATTAAAGTAACACATGTGCATCGTAAAATATTGGGCAGTGCTTAAAAGTTCAAAGGACAAAAGTCACCCAGAGATAACCAGTGCTAGCACGGTGTTGTATCCTGCCAAACTTTCATCTGGTGCACACGCAAACCTAGTTACAACAAAAGATTCTTACACGTTGTCCTGTATTCTGATTTTCTCTGTCTGCCAATATGGTTTTCCGCAATCATTCTGAATGGCTCTGAGTCCTTTTATTATATGAGCACAGTTCATTTAACCGGTCCCCTATTGTTGCACAGTTAGCTTGTTCCTGTGTCTGTTTCTTTTTCATTTCTTTCTTTTTAAAAAATGTTTAGTTGAGAAATAATTATAGATTGACAGGAAGCTGCAAAGATGGCACAGGTAGTTCCCGTGTGCTCTTCACCTGGTTTTCCCCACAGTTATATCTGCGTAACTATAGTGCAATACCAAAATCAAGATATTGACATAGATGAAATCTTAGTTCCATGTCACTTTATCACATGTGGACATTTGTGGAGTCACTACCACAGTCAAGACACGGAGCCGTTCCATCATCACAGAGACTTCTCTCCTGCTCCCTCCTGAGGGTCGCCTTCTGCATTTATCCTTCCTCCCCTTTTCCCCGAACCCCGCGCAATGACACTGATCTGTTCTCCATCTATACTTTTGTCATTTTGAAAATGTTACATTTGTGTGTGTCCGCTTGTGTATGTGTACATATAATATTTTCTTTTTTATTAATTTATTTTTATTTCAAATTAATCTGAGGGTATAAATGTTTAGGTGACATTGTTCTCACTTCCAGGGTCAAGTTCCATTTGTAGAAGAGCCCCTTCACCCAGGGGGCGTGTTTTACACCCTCACAATGTGCACATTAGGTGAGATCCCGCCTCATGCTCTCCCTCCTTCAGCCAATCAACCTCCCCCTTCCCCCCTCCCTCTACCCCTGTCCTAGACTATGTTTCTGTTGTATTTTTCTTATGAGCATGTAATTGTTTATATATTGATTTCATATTAGTATGGAGTACGTTGGACATTTATTTTTCCATTATTGCAATAGTTTACTAAGAAGAATGTATTTGAACTCCATCCAGGTAAATGTAAAAGATGTGAAGTCTCCCCTTTTTTTAATGGCTGAGCAGTATTCCATGGTATACATATACCAACGTTTGTTGATCCATTCACGGGTTGATGGCCACTTGGGTGGCTTCCACAACTTGACAATTATGAACTCAGCAGCAGTAAACATTCTGGTGCAAATGTCTTTGTGGTAAAATGATTCTTGATCTTCTGACTAGATACCTAGTAATGGGATTGCAGGATCAAATGGAAGGTCTACTTTTAGCTCTTGGAGGATTCTCCATACTTCTCTCCAAAAAGGCTGTATTAGTTTGCAATCTCACCAGCAGTGTGGAAGTGTTCCCTTCTCTCCACAATCAGTCTGGTGTTTTGTGACTTTGTGATGTGGGCTAATCTTGCTGGAGTTAGGTGACATCTTAGAGTTGGTTTGATTTGCATTTCTGTGATGATTAAAGACGATGAGCATTTTTTTTTATGTGTTTCTTGGCCATTTGTCTGTCATCCTCAGAGAAGTTTCTGTTCAAATCTCTTGCCCACTTATAGAAGAAGTTGTTTGCACTTTTCTTATTGTTTAATTTGAGTTCTCTAGCTATCAAGCCTTTGTCAGATTCACAACATGAAAAAATCTTCCATTCCAAAGGCTGTCTGTTTGCTTTGTTTGTGGTATTCTTAGCTGTGCAAAAGCTTTTTAGCTTGATCAAATCTCAGTTAGTTATTTTTGGTGTTGTTGCAATTGCTGTGGTGGGGGGGTCTTCCTCACAAAGTTTTTTCCCAGGCCAATATCTTCAAGTGTTTTCCCCACACTTTCATCTAGAATTTTTATAGTTTTATGTCTTAAATGTAAATCTTCTATCCAAGGAGAATCAATTTTTGTCAGTGGTGAGAGGTACGGGTCCAGTTTCAGTCTTCTACATGTAGATAGCCAGTTCTCCCAGCACCATTTGTGAAATAAGCATTTTCTCCCCAGTGCATGTTTTTGTTATGCTTATGGAAGATCAAATGATGATATGTGGCTGGAGTCATTAACAAATCTGGAGGCATCATGTTGCTGGATTTCAGGTTATGCTATAAGGCTATAGTGATTAAAACAGCATGGTACCGGCACAAAAACAGAGGTGTAAGAGCTATGGAATAGGTTAGAAAATCTAGAGATGAACCCAGCTACGTATAATATTTTCACTTAGCACAACTTTGAGACCCATCCAAGTTTCTGAGTGTACCCATCATTCCCTCCACTTTATTGTGGCTTTTTATTTGGTTTTTTTGTTTGTTTGTTTTGAGACAGAGTCTCACTTCACCACCATCACCACCCCTGCCCTGGTAGAGTACTGTGGCGTCACAGCTCACAGCAACCTCAAACTCTAGGGCTCAAGTGATCCTCTTGCCTCAGCCTCCCAAGTAGCTGGGAGGACAGGTGCTCACCACAATGCCTGGCTATTTTTAGAGACAGAGTCTCGCTCTAGCTCAGGCTGATCTCAAATCCCTGCTGGGATTGCAGACGTGAGCCACAGCATTGGACCACATCCGTTTTATTCCATTGTGGAGTAATATTCCATGGTGTAGAATCTATTTTGGGACATTCTAGTTGTTTCTAATTTTTTACTATTATAGGTAAAACTGCTGTAAGTTGTCTTATGGAGGTTTTTGTGTGGATATGTATTTTATTTTCCCTGGGAAAAATCTCTAGAGTGCAATTGCTGGGTTATTTGGTAAGTGTATGTTCAGTTTTTTAGAGACACAGTAACTACCAGATTTTTCAGAGTGGCTGTGCCATTTTCCATTCCCCTCAGAAATGTGTGAGAGATCTACCTTCTCTACAAACTCACCAGCACTTGGAATTAACTCTGTTTTTCATTTTACCTGTCCTAATACTATGTAGGTGTGCGGTGGTATCTCACGGCTTTAATCTTCATTTTCCAGATGGCTAATGATGCTGAACATCTTTTCATGTGCTTATTTGCCATATTTGGTGAAATGTCTCTTTATGTATTTTGCCTATTTTCTTATAGGATTATCGTCTTACAGTTACATTTCAAGAGTTTAATATATACAGAGGGTGCCAAAAAATGTACATAGTATACACATATTAAGAAAAGAAAAAAAAACTATATGAAATTTATAACACTCAAGCCACCTTTGACTTCTGCAATTATAAGAGGTACTCAATGTGACTTGTATTCATCTTTTTTTATTGGCATATATTGAGTATTATGATTATAATACAGTTATTTTCCTTTCTTCGAATGTGTGTACATTTTTTTGGCACCCTCTATTATATATTCTAGATATAAGTCTCTGTCAAATCTGTGGTTTGAAAATATTTTCTCCTAGTCTGCAACTTGTCCTTGTTCATCTTCATAGAGTCTTTGCAGAGAAAATGTTTTTAATTTTGATGAAGTCCAATTTAGTGATGTTTTTCTTTTGAAGAGTCATGCTTTTGCTGTCCTAACAACTTTTCACCAAGCCCTAGAGCTCAAAGATTATTTCCGTTTTTGTTTTGTTTTGGTTGTCATTTTTAAAACAACCCTCTTCTAGGCAGAATAATGACCCTCTAAAGATGTTCACACCCTAATCTCTGGACTCTGTGAGTATGTTACCTTGTGTGGAAAGAAGACTCTGCAGATTGATTAATGATCTTGAGATAGGCAGATTATCCTGAATTGCCTGGGTGGGTCCAATGTAATCACAGTATTCTTTTGAAGGCAAAAGGGAGGCAGGAGAATCAAAGAAGAAGATTCTGTGATGAAAGCAGAAGCCAGAGTGAAGTCATTGCCAGAGGGATCCAGGAGCTGAGTTCTGAGTGTGGCCTCTAGAAGCTGGAAAAATCAAGGTGACAGATTCTGCCCTTTAACATCCAGAAGGATTACAGCTGCACCACCTTGATGTTAGCCCAGGGAGGCCCCCTCTACACTTTCGAACTCTAGCACTGTAAGATGATAAGTTTGTGTTGTTTTAAGCCACCGATTGGTGTTAATTTGTTAAAGCAGCAATAGAAAGCTAATACAAACCATTTGATAAAGACCCTTGTACATAAATCTTTGCATGCTTTCCCAGTTATTTCCTTACGATCAAATTCTTTAATTCAAATTGGTGCGTCAAAGGGCATGCACCCACTTACATTTTATCATTAGCTTATGAGAGTTCCCAGTTTCTTGCTTTAAGAAACACCAGTTCTTACCAACATAGAACATGTCTTTGAAGTCACCTTGATATGTGTTTGTGTGAGAGAGAGAGAGACCTGCAGGCATTTGTGTGTGTGTGTGTGTATGTGTAGAAGGTGAAGGAGACAAGGAGGAGAGTAGGAAAGACAAAGTTTTCTCTGAGTCATCTGAACTTGCCCAGTCCAATATGGTAGCCACTAGCCATGTGTGGCTCTTAAGCACCTGAGACATGGCTACTTCAAACTGAGATGTGCTGTAAGTATAAAATACACATTGGACTTTTCGAAATCCTTAGTACAAAAAAAAAAAACAAACTAGTCGACAGAAAGAAACCCTGATGTTGATGTTTTGTATTGATTACACACTAAAATGATAATATTTGGATATATCAAGTATATTAGGTTAGCAAAATATATAGTAAATATAATTTTTACCTGTTTCTGTCTACTTTTTTAATGTGACTACTAGAAAATTAAAAATTACACATGTGGCTTGCACTTGTGGCTCACATTGTGTTTCTGTTGGGCAGTTTGGGTGCAAACCCTCTGACCCACAGCCCTTTAGGAACCAAGTGACCAGAGCCAGGGACTCAGCTCTCAGCCACCACAGCAAAGGCGGCCAGTCCCTGTGGTTCTGGTCTCAACAGCCAGGGCCCAACCACAGACCCCACAGTGTGGTGGAAAAGAAACTTGAGGTCAGAGGGACCTTGGTCTGAATCCTTCAGAATGTTCTTGCATTTGAACTTTTATTTACTTTAGTTTTCTTATTCATAAAATGGTAGAAATAATCCCATAACATTTATGGAGACATTTCATTATGCAACCAACTTTTACTGAACCTACTATGTGTTTCGGTGACACAGCATCCAGCCACCCAGAAGAACTCTGCAGGGTGGTCCAGTGCCCAGGGGATCCTCTTTCCTGCCTCGAGAGACACATTTTATTGCTAAAAAGAACATTTTGGTGGGACGGTACATCCTACACAGCACTTCTCATGAGCCCATTGGTTCTCTGTGTTGGAGCTTACCTCAGCCACCACTTTATGACTTTAACTAAAGTAACTCCTTCTCTGTCCTTCTTGTCCCCGTCTATAGACATTCCGAACCTTACAACATTTCTGTAAAGCACAATTTCTGGACTTATGTAGGTGCTCTAAGTGGTAGTTGCTGCTATTATTATTTATAATGTTCTTATTATTTTTTACTCCCAGGAGAGATGACTCAGGAATAGAAAGGAAAGATGGAAAGATGTTAGTCTACACGTGATAAGATAAGCCCTGAGGCCTTTGAGGAGTTTGTGAAAAATTCAGTTGTTCCACTGACAAACAAGATGTCCTGGGCAGTTTGACTTGTGTCAGAAAAGGGCTGCCTGTTCTAGGTCACATGAAGAAGATCAACTTTTTTTCCTTTACCTGAAAGGAGTTCTCACTGCTGGCTGCCAACTCAGCTTCATCCTCCTGTCTGAGAAGCTGTTGACACCTGGCCCGTGGCCCCTTGGTACGCACCTCCCCCTGCAAACACCTGCAATTCTCTGCCCCAAGGGTTTTTTCTACCTTCTGAAAATTGCTAGGTCTGTACATAGGACAAAGTTAAGTGCGGGTTTCTGCACTGGAAGGAAGTCACCCTAAGCCAGGAACAAGCAGGGTACTGTGCAGAAACACCTAAACTTTCTTGGCAACTAAGTCCTCCAAGGTGTGCTCCACTTCATCTCCCAGGTTTCTTTGCCAACTAAGCTGCAGCCACTCACAGTGGCCACTTGTCTGATAAAGAACGCTCAATGGGCTAGAATTCCTTCCTCTTTCCTACTTCCTCATTTTTCTGCTGATATTTCCAAATAAGGAAGTTCAAGTTTAAGTTCTGCTTCTGGGATAACCCAACTGAGATGTTCTCCTTCTTCTTTAAAAAAAAAAAAAAAGAAGAAGAAGAAAAAGAAGAAGAGCTCAAATTTGGATGTGTTATTCCCCCTCCTGCAGAGCTTCATGCCTTGGGAGTGGTTGACCTTCTTTGATTTGAGGCTATCCCCACGTGCCTTGACCATGATAGGGTCATGAATTGTCAGATAGCTGCACTCTGGCCAGGCAGATGCAAGGCTGTGCCTGCTACTGGGCATAGTTTTCTTCCTCCTAAATTTGAACCTCTTGTGGATGTTGCTATATTTGGGTGTGATGCCTGGGACTTCTTGTGCCGTCTCTTGTTTGCATCTCGGGAATGAAGCCATCCCTGCAGATGGCAGCTCAGAGAGATGAAGAAACCTATGCCTCTAGTGACAACATTGAGCGATTGATCCAACTCCCCTCGGGCCACTCTGTCTTGGGACTTTCTCTTACATGCAATCACAAATCTTATGAAAATTCAAAGCTACCCTTGAATTTCAGTTGGGGTTTTTGTTACTTGCTTCTTTCTGCTAACGAAAGCATCATAATTGCTGCCATGTCTATTTTCTTAGTTAATGTTCATATAACTCAGAGAGACAGCAATTATTATTGACATCCCTAAATTTGCAGAAGAACAAACTGAGGCTTCAAGTTTGGATAGGGATGAAAGTCTTCTCCTCAAACATCCATACATCCATCCTCTCTTGAGAAACTTGCATGTATTAGAAATGCAAGATCAAGTTTGTAGATTCTGTGGCATTTCCCTTTATAAAGTGAAAAATCACTCCAAACGTGACAGTTCATTCCTAGTTTTAGAGATGAAATATAAGAATTATTTGAAGGGGCAGCACAGGTATTGCGGTCATCCTCATTTCATAGTTGAAGATACTGAGGCTCAGAGAGGGCCAGTCGCTTGCCCAAGGTCACACAGCTCAGCAGTTGAAGCCTCTGCAATTTCAATCCTAGGTTTGACCCCAGTGCTTTCCGCACCATCCCAAGCTGTTCCCACAGGGTCTGCCTCAGGCTTAAAGAAGGGTGGTGAAAGTGCCTCACAGATGGCAAGGATGCTCACCTCTCAGTTTATCGGGCTCTGTCTTTACCCCCATCCCGAACTCTGCAGGTTCTAGTGAGTGGCTTTCACCCTCGCTCCCCCTAGTTCCTTTCTTTTCAAAGCTCAAATCCCTGAAGGTCATTTTCCAGAATGCTTGCTTCCTTGTGTGTTCTTCTCCTATATATAAAACTCCTGTTATGGGCGGCACCTGTGGCTCAGTGGGCAGGGTGCCCGCCCCATATACCGAGGGTAGTGGGTTCAAACTCGGCTCTGGCCAAACTGCAACAAAAAAATAGCCAGGCATTGTGGCGGGCGCCTGTAGTCCCAGCTACTTGGGAGGCTGAGGCAAGAGAATCACCTAAGCCCAGGAGTTGGAGGTTGCTGTGAGCTGTGACGGCACAGCACTCTACTGAGGGTGATAAAGTGAAACTCTGTCTCTAAAATAAAATAAATAAATAAATAATCTCCTGTTATTTGAAAGAGAAAAGTTTTCTTTTGCGTTGGTTGTTTGTAGTAGGCCATTTCCTACTACCCATGGGCTCCTTCAGTTAGTAAGAGGGCAGACAGAGGGAAAAGGAAAACCCTTCACTACCCCATGACTCTGTCAGTAACAAGGAGCTTTCTTATCAGACCTGTATTGTATATGTGCGATTTTTGAAGATAAAACTTTTGTGCTAAATACTGTTCTTTAGACCGGGTGCGGTGGCTCATGCCTGTAATCCTAACACTCTGGGAGGCCGAGGTGGGTGGATTGCTTGAGCTCAGGAGTTTGAGACCAGCCCAAGCGAGAGCAAGAACCTGTTTAAAAATAGCCAGGAGTTGTGGCGGGCGCCTGTAGTTCCAGCTACTTGGGAGGCTAAGGCAAGAGAATCACTTGAGCCCAAGAGTTTGAGGTTGCTGTGAGCTGTGACACCACAGCACTCTGCCCAGGGGGACAAAATGAGACTCTGTGTCAAAAAAAACCCAAACACCCCCGCTAATACTCTTCTTTGACACTGGATACCTGCAAACATTAGCAAATGCCTTAGCATCCTCAAGCACTTCCCTCTGCTAAGTCTGTGCTGCTCACTGGCAAATACCTGATCGGTCATACGAGCGCCATAGTGTTCTTATGGCTTTTCTTTCTGGGAGTCCAGAAAGATGATTTTCCAGGGAAATGCATGAAGGACACCAACATTTTACACATCCATTCATTTAAGACAATCATCAGTACAGAAAGGGCATAACTACCCATCTGGGCTAGCGGTTCCCCTCTCCTGGGGACTCTACCACTCCAGTGGATTACTTACACTGGGGTTCCACCTTCATAAGGTAGATTGGGCATCTTGAATTTAAACACAAATTCAAATTTAAGAAGTGCATAATTGGAGAAGGGCTTTGCAGTGGGTTGAATGGTGGTCCCCTAAAAGATATGTCCATGTTCTAACACCAGGAAATTGTAAACTTGATCTTAATTGGGAAAAGGGTCTTTGCAGATACAATTATTAAAGATCTAGCAGTGAGTTCATCCTGGATTATCCAGGTGGGCCTTAAATCTACTGACAGGTGTGCTAATAAGAAAAAGGGAAGAAGGGGGTTTGAGACACAGAGAGGAGACACTGGGAGAGGGGCTGCTTTTGAAGAACAGATACCAGCATAGATTTTCGTTAATTTGTCAAGGGTGATACTTTGAGGTGATGTCTTTGGTTTGTGCCAGGTCTCTGCGTTGCATGGGAGGGCCCACTGTGTGGCTTTAGACATGACAATTGCCCTTTCTGAACCCATTTCTTCCATTATTACCTGAAGACCATTGTGCCCACCCCAACAGCTATGGTGAGGGGCAAGGAGGTGTGGTGTGTCCTTGGGGTTATAAACCAATAGGCCACAAGTCACTTCAGGACACAGGCATTTTTGGTTTGTTTCATACAAATTTTTTAAAAAATTTGCATTTGTTAACAACTTTCAAACTACCAAGAGACTTTACACCAAAATTAAAAAAAATCAATAACCTGCCCATCTAACATCGCCATAAATAACTGGCTGGTGCTGAGTTACATCTGGTCCCAGAGTCAGGGCCTCAATTTACCGTAGCCCTCACCCTGCCCAATTACCATGCAGGTGCCCAACTTCATTTATTTCTCTTACTTGGCTGGCCCCTGGAGACATCTGAGTTTGCAACCTGAGTGAAAGCTTTTTGTAAATTGTTTGTTAATTTCATTTCTGTTTCACAAAAGACAAATCCCAAACCAGTTTTCTCATCGAGGAGAATATCTCCAATAAGGAGACGGACTGATGAAAACCTCTGTCAGACAGAATTTTTCCCTTTACTTAATAGAATTTGTTGTAACCAGATCAGCAACATCTTTTCACCACAGGCCTCTGACTTGTGGAGATCTCTTTTTTATCCCGAACTAGATACAAATGATGGTACTTGTTAAAACCAGGCATGCGGGTGGAGAGAGATTTCCCTTTATGCTTGCTCTTGCCAAGATTTTAATGTTCCAGTCCCTCTCTGGTTTAATAGTTAAGTAAATTTTCGTTTTATATTCCTACTCAAACCAATTCAAGAGGCAATTAAAAAAAAAAAAACCCAACACCTTTGCTTTGTGTTTTGTCAACAAAACTAACTATAATTTCCTTGTAGTTCAAGATTTGGAAAGTTAGTTCCCTTCATGGAATCAGACTAAAAATTGGGCCCTGTGTCCTGCTTTGGGCTGTCACTTAACCTCTCTGAGCCTCAGTTTCCTTATTTCTAAAAAGGTTAGAATAATTCCTTCTACATCACAGGAGTATTCAAGGGATTCAAGATGACATATGTCAAGGTCACAGAGTAGGAGCTGGAGCACCAGAGATAATTATTAATCTTTTTATGATTAATTACTCCTTTATGAGACTGCCTTAGTGCTAGTTTGGGTAGCAGAAATCTTGGATTGTGAAAACTTTATTGTTCACATATACCTATAGCAGAATCCTGCCTTGATTTGCAAACTTTAGAGGTGATAATGATCTTGATAATGATTTGGGGCCGAATATTTCTTAGATATGTGCTAAGAACAGGTAAAATCCTCCTCTCGTCCTATCCTCTCTCTCCTTCTCCATTGTGATCTTTGACACTTGGGCATTAGTTGGGCATCGGCTCGAGATGTCTTAGAATCTGGAATAAGAAAATATTCTTGAAGCCCATAGATTTGCACACTCCTTAATTGTGGTTGTCAGCCTGTATTGGGTCACACTGAGAGTTGGTAGGGTGTGCTAAGGGGACCATTCTTTACTCCTTGGCTCTAATTGCAAGAGGTTTAACACTCCATGGTCCCTAGTACTAAAGCTAACAGTGGCCTCCCAGTCACTGCAACAACCTCCAAACTCCTCTCATATGTCTGAACGTCCTAGGGAAGCTGGAGGACCATCGTTAGTCAAATGAAGCTGGCTGATGGGAATATTTAAGCTCTCCCAGCTTGCAAACTTAGGCCAGACACTCCATCCAACTCTCTGAACCTCAGTTTCCTGGCCTGTCAAATGGGAGAGTCATGTCCACTTCACTGGGCTGTTAGAAAGACTAAGGGGGAGGGTGTAGGTAAATGGTCCAGTGCACACAGTATGTACTCAATGCGTGGGGCTGGCACACAGTATGTACTCAATGCATGGGGCTGGCACACAGTAAGCACTCAATGCATGGGGCACAGCAGACTGCTTGGCTCCCCCTCTTTCACTGATTGTGTCTCCAAGTAACAGGGCCAAGGGGGGCATTCAAAGCCCTCCAAACTTCATTTTGCTCTAATTGGAAGTCATCGTGGAATCAAGTCCAGTATTTAATTTGGCCTGTGTTTGACAGATCCTGTGTGCACGGCTAGCAGAGCTCACACAGGGCCCGTGCGTGATACAGGGGGGATTCTTGGCCTGAACTCAGGGTGGATTGGTGGAGAAAATGTCGCATTCAATTAAGGCTGATTGGCCCTGACAGTTGTCTGGGTGAAGTTTATAAGGTACATCTAATCTGGATGCATCTGGTCATAAAAATGCAAAACAAGCCATTCCCACCCAAGTTCTAACTCCAGATGTGGGCTGATTCTCAGTGATTGACACCATATTTTTTGCAGCTGTCCTACATTTCAAATCTTTTTCTATTTAAAATATATTCATCATAATTATGGAATGCAATAAACAAACTTCAGCCTGATGACAAGCTTTAAATATAAGAATGTTTCGGCTTAAAATAAGTGCTGTGATTTCTCAGCATAGGATGGAGACAGTACCGACAAGCATTCTCCCAAGGAGCCTTGACCTTGTCACCATGAACCAGACACAGTTATTTTCTCTCAAGTATCGACCAATATTTGGAGGGGGGATAGAGGAAGAAAAATCAAAACGCTATTTATATCAGATAGAAAAATGTGCACAACCTATTAGAAAGTCACACTTGTACGACAAAGAAGACAAATTGGATTCAACTTGATCAAGCTTTGAGGGCCTCTGGTGATGTAGGTTCTTCCCAAAGTGGGGAAGAGTGGTAGGTGCGCACAGAGACCTTGGGGCCAGGTCACCTGCTTTCAAATTACAGCCTCCTCACGCCACATTCTGTTGCCTTGAGTGCCGCTTGTCACCTAACTGTCCGAGCCTCAGTTTCCCCATCTATAGAGTGAATGGTAATTATAGTACTTACCTCATAGTGTAATTGTAAAGACTAAATGAGATATTACAAGCAATGTGCTTAGAACAATGCCTGGCTCGAGACATGTTAGCAATGACAGCAAACAATATCAGCTGACCTCTTTCCCTTGCTCCTTCCAGGAAGAAACTGAGGTTTTCAGAGATTAGGAGAGTTGCACAGGTCTCATCTGACACAGGGCACAGCCGGCTTTCAAACCTCCATCATCTGACTTTACTACTAGACATGCCTACATATGGTCGGTTTTGCTCACGTTTGCATTTTCTGTCTCAAATTAGGTTTTTGAGAAGTTTTGCTGAAGGCTGCACCATCAGTGTCTGTTTCATGCATTCAAACAGTGTCCCGTGAAGCTTGGACAAAAGAGCGTCCTTCTGTTTCTTCCACTGCTTCTGGGGCTCATCTTTTATTTTTAATGCTATTTAAATGAGTCTGTAATTGAGACAGCAAAATAAACAGCCTCTTAGGTTAATCACAGAAAGCTCAGCCCATGACCAAGCTGCTGGATTTTCTAGCCTCTTATGGACCTCAGCCATGACCTGACGATTCTACCACTAACAGCGTGTGCAGCTTAGTTCCTCGAGAAAAACGAGAACTATCCAGAGTTTGTGTCAACAATCTGCTCCTCTTTAAAATGAAGCCATAAGTCACAAACCCTCTGAGTTCCCAAAGTGTCTGGAGCTAAATTTGTATCCTGACTCTGATAATTGTTCTCCTATTAGGCTGATGAGAGAATTAGCAGAGCCAGGGCCTCTGGGACTGTGCCCACAGCTTGGGCCAAGCTGGAAATGACTCTGTGAGTTTTATTTCTGAGATGTGTAAAAGGCTTGTCCATCACTGGGCCTGTGGGCACAGGTTCAATATCAAAATAGCGTGTGCTTTCCCAATAGACAGACTCCAGTGCTGGCAGGCCCTGCGTATCCAGCAGGAATGAAAACTCTCTGCTGTGCATTAGTTCTCCCCAAAGCCCCTGCGTGGCCCCAGTGATGTCTTTGAGCTTTGCCTGACCTTCTAGACTCCTGTGTGGAAGAGACAGCATGGAAAGGTGGCAAGGGCACGTCCTTTGGAGACAGATTCAGATTCAAACAACGACTCTGTCAATTCCAAGCTGGGTATCAGGGGGTCCCCAGCCCCAGGTCTTGGTCTCAGAGATTGGGCTGTGAAATGGGAAGGATAATCTCTGATGTGTGGGGTTCTTGTGAATATTGGATAAGATGATATACGGAAAAGACTAAGCTCCAGAAGCAGAGGCTGATTTTTTTACTTTGGGGTTGATGAAGCACTTAACATGGGTGTCTGGGATTGCGAAGATTGTTTCTCCTGTAGCCGGGGTGGCAAATGGACTAATATCAATTCTATATCAATCAATTGGAGGTGTCTGCTTAAAGTGTGGTGATTGCTTTCTAATGTCTGCCACAGAGTAGGAGTGGGTCTTTCCACCCACTATGCACCCCAGGCACTGCTATCTCCCTCTAGAGCAGTGGTTTTCAACCTTCCTAATGCCACAATGTATTTTCATTGTTAGAAAGGCCTTGCAACCCACAGGTTAAGAACCACTGCTCTAGAGAGTGTTAAGTCCAAAAGCAGAAACTGAGTCTGAAAACTAATCCATTAACTTTGTACGAGCATTTTTGCATCTATTATCTAATTACTCTTCCTCTAAAATCCTCAGACATGGGGTACTATAACCCCACATCCCTGAATTTCCAGTATTCTGTCCTCTAAGAGGACCGAGGCTTAATAACTATAGGTACTGTATATAAGCAAGGAAAACATTCCTCACTTTATTCTACAGATGCAGAAATTCAATCTCAAAGAGGGAAATAAATGGCCCCAAACCACAGGGTGAGTTGATGACAGAACAAGAACTCAATTTGAATCATTCATTGATTTATCCATTCAACAAACACTTTTTTTAGTGCCTGTTAAAGAAGTGGACAAATCCTAGAGTCAACACTAATTTTGCCCTTAAAGTTGTCTAAAGTCCAGGGGAGAGATGGACGTGTAAACAATGAAATTACCAAACTGTGTGTCAATGTGCAAATAGTCAGAAAACAGAGAATATTTTAACTGAATTTTGAAGATGTCACATCTATAAGAGGCAGGTTGTAGGGCTTGGTCTTTATCCTGAGGGCAAAGGGGAGCCATGGAGGAACCTAACTACCCTAGTGTTTTGAACAAAACACCAAAGGGCAGTGTGGAGAATGGATGGGGGTGGGGGGGAGGGCTTGAGGAAAGGAGGCCAGGTGAGGGGGGTACGGCTTGAGCAGGGACAGAGAGTGCACTAGCAGCTGGGGGGGGTCCAAGTGTAGGACATGAAAACTCCACAGTGGTCTCTCTCCTGGGAGTGGGAGACAGAGGGGACTCAGAAAAGGCTGCCCTGGGCTTTGTAGGAGAAGGCAAGGCCATGCGCTAAGGCCAGAGAAGGGACGAGTGAAGGGTTTTCCAGCAGATGAGCAGGCGGAGACTGCTGGGTTCCTCATCTGCACAGATAATCTGGGAGCCATTCCTACATGGACTGAATTATTTTGAGAGACTCTTTTTTAACTTAAATACCCACAAAATGATAACTATTAACCAGTCAGGTTATGCTGCAGTAACATAAAACCCCAAATCTCAGTAGCTTACATAAAAAGCTTGCATTTTTCTCTAAGCAGAACCTGTTCTGGGTCTAGGCCAGAGAACAGAGCAACTGCACTCTATTCAATGGCTCAACAATTTGGCCCAAAGGAGGCTCCCCTATCTTCTAGATGCATCATCTAGAACAGGCACCCTCAAACTGTTTAAACGGGGGGCCAGTTCACTGTTGGTGGGCCAGACTACAGTTTAAAAAAAAAAACAAAACTATGAACAAATTCCTATGCACACTGCACATATCTTATTTTGAAGTAAAAAACAAAACGGGAACAAATACAATTCACACCAACGCAGGTGACCCGCGGGCTGTAGTTTGAGGACCCCTGATCTAGAACATGAACTCTTCTTGGTCAATGCCAAAGAGGGACGGAGAGAAAGACGGGCTTCTCACACCAGCAGTAAATGCACTGGCCCAGAAGTGACATTCGTCACTTCTGCTCACAGATATAGGCCAAAGCTAGACCCCTGACTCTGCTCAGCCCAGGAGCTGGACATGCAGCTTCCCATGTACCAGGCAGGAGAGGCAAGTAAGTCATTGCTGAGCACCAGCAATGTCTCCTACAGAATCTGTGAAAGGTTACCAGTTTGGGGGGAAAGCCTATAAAAGGTTGCTGGCTTTGTTTTGGTTTTTTTGGTTGTTATTCTTTTTGTTTTTAATTTTCAGAATTGTTGAAAAATCTAACTTCTTTATTTTTCTGGTATTAAATCCTGTAACTATTATCATCTCCATTTGATGGGTGTGGAAACTGAGACTAAAAGTTAAATGAATGATTTGTCTGCAACTGACCAAACAAGATTAGAGTTTTAAAAAGTGTTCTCCAGTGTCACTCCAGAAAACCTCTCCAGCCTATAGTCTCCCACTGAAGTCTTGATGCCCACATAATTAGGAAGGCACAGGAGACATGGGTTCTAGCTCCAGCCCTTCTGCCAGCTACCCAAAGCCCCTGGAAATGTTGCTCTACTTTTCACTAAAAGGCTCACTTTACCTATCTGCAAATGGGGATAGAAACTGCCTGATGGCACAGAATTGTGTAAGGATGAGATGAAAATTGGGTATGAGATAAATGGGCTTTAAATAAAATTCCTGATGCCACTATTATCTGTGAGAGGTGGGAAAATACTTTAGGGTGCAGGAAGGCAAGCCCTCATCTAAGGAGGTCTTTGAGAACTTACTTCTTGGGCTCAGAAATTACCCACAGGCCCCACCAGACTGCCACGTGCCATGCTTTGGTGCTCCGGGCTTCCACTCTAGATGCATTTGTGGCCCTGGGCTCTCTGGGAAGCAGGCTCTTCACCTATCCAAGTGGATGCCCAACTTCCTGGCAGGGCTGTGGTCCACGGTGGAGAAGTCACCTGGGATGCAGAAGGCATTCAGTGAAGGTTAAGTGCGCTTTTCCTCAGGACCCGGTAGGAGAACCTTGCCAGAGATTCGAGGCTTAGAATTTGTTTTTCTTCAAAGGAATGGCAATAAGGCAATGTGTGTGAGTGTGTGTGTGTGTGTGTGTGTGAGAGAGAGAGAGAGAGAGAAAGGGAGAGAGAGAGAGAGAGAGAGGACGGGTGAGGAATAAACAACAGAACGTTTTAGTGACTTGCAGATGAAAGCTTCTTTTAGCTGGATTCGTTAGCCTTCTATACACCAGTTTAGCTGTGTTTGGAAAAATACTTAACTTGTCATGGGATGCCAAGTCATGAATATGTCAGAGAGAAAGAGAGAGAGAGAGTGAGGGAGGCTATTTTAGAAATTTGCTTATCCCTCTCCTAAGAGAAAAGGGTCTATTGGAACAAAGTGGTCGGTGCTTATTGGTGACATTCTCTTTATTTGTTCTTTGTATAAGAATGTTGGAAAGAAGTCAGGACTAAAAGGTTTTTGCATGTTATTCTGAGGGAGGGAGAGAGGAGGCAAAGAGGAAAAAGGAAAAAGAGAGAAAAGGAGAGAAAAACAGGGGGGCAGGGAAAGGAAGGAACCAGGAGGGCTTGAAAAGGAGACGTGGTGAAAGAAATGGAGGTGAGGAAAGAAGAGAGAAGGGCAATGAAAGGGGCTAAGGGAGGAAGTCAGAGCGGGAGATGGAAGAGACAGGAGAAAAAAGGGAGAGAAGAAAAGAGGCGTCAGGAGACACAGACACCTCCTCAAGGACAGACAGATGAAGGGAGGTGAGACAGGACGGAAAGGGGACAGCAAGGACCCCCTCCCAGCCTGAACCTGCCTTGATGCACCTCTGCCTTGAAGCTCCTCTCGCACCTGCTCCGCCAGCTGCATCAGCAGTGTTGAAAGTGCCCATGTTTCATCGGCAGCCAGATGATGGATCAGGGCCCGCCTGCATTTGACAACCAGATGCTGAGCTCACACAAAGGGGTCCTCCGCCCTGGCTGCTGCTGGCTGGGAGATGAGCCGGGCTTCACAGAGCACCTGTTTACCTCCCCCTCCAACTCCCTGTGCCTGGGACTCTGGGGTGGGCCTTCCCACAGTCTTGCCACAAGGAGGGGCCTGGGAAGCTGGTGCATAATCAAGGCTGTGGAATCAGACCCAACCAGCTTTGAGTCAGAGGTTCTGGGCCTGTTCTTGTGAGGTTCGGTGTCCTGACCTGCAAAACGAGGCTAAGAAGAAAACAGGTTTCATGGACAGTGTGGGGCTTAATAAGGAAACCGAGGGTCCATTGTCTAGTACAGAGAAGACAACAGCTTGTTAGCTTAGGTCTAGCAGGCTGAATTCAACCTCAAGAGGTATGTTTGACCTTAATACTTCAAAGTTTCTGAACAAGGGCAGGTGAGCTGGCTCATGCCTGTAATCCTAGCACTCTGGAAGGTAAAGAATTGCTTGAACTCAGAAGTTCTAGAACAGCCTGAGCAAGGGTAAGACCTTGTCTCTACTAAAATAGAAAAAGTAGCCAGGCATTGTGGCGGAAGCTTGTAGACCCAGCTACTGGGAGGCTGAGGCACGAGGACCATTTGAGCCCAGAAGTTTGAGGTTGCCATGAGCTCTGATGCTGCAGCACTCTAGCCTGGGCCAACAGAGTGAGACTCTGTCTCAAAAAAAAATTTTTTTTTCTGAATTAATTGCTGATATTTGAAAAACCCAAGAGATTTCTTATAAAAGTCTAAATATCTGTTTTCTCGTGAAAGATCCCAGTCCTGAGACTGGACATGAGCCCCAGGCCCTCTCTCTGCCTTGGGGGTCTCTTCTCCCTCTGCCTCCAAGTCCCGCTTCCCTACTTTTCTTCCCCTTCCTGGTCCCTGAGGTCACTTGACTTTCACTAATCTGCCAAATACCACTTTTTCCAGGCACCGAAGTGATGTCGGTTTGTCTCTCTGCAGTGGTCCATGTGGCCCTTCAAGGAGAAAGCAAAGCAAAAGTTGCCAAGAAGTGAGTTGTCAGCTCACTCTCAGAGCAAAGCCGGACATCCAGTGTGGGCCCATCGGCCCCATCAGCGCCAAGGGCCGCACCACAGAGTGGGTTTTTCTGAGGTCACATGCAGATTTCCTAGGGAGCTCTGAAATTCAAATAAGTGGCTGTTTCTCTTTGAAAGAATATATTTCAATTTAATGTTTAAATAACATGGCTTTCATTCCAGCCATTGTTTTGAGCTCTGTAAGAACTTGCAAATGTGTAGGCAGGAACTAGGTTTTAAGAAAAGAAATGTGTCTCCCCCTCTGTACTCCCAAAGAGGACTTGTGGAGGACTTGTGGAGCTTCTCAAGGACTGGGGGACAGGAGGACACAATAGGGCAAAGCAGCAGGAAGAGCCTGTGCTGAGGGAGCAAGGAGTGTCCCACTGAGTACCCGTGTGGCCAGCAGCTGGGGCTATGGCCATCACACACAGTCCACTCACTCAGAGTTTATAGTCTGACATGGGGGGGATGACAGGTCAGCAGACAATTCTAGCTTTCCAGGGAGCACATCACAAGATACTGCAGAGCCCAGGAAAAGTATCCAACAAGGCTTGGAGGACAGAGATTTGGCTCCCCGGAGGAGGGGTAGCCCCAGTAACAGGTAGGGGTTGGCATGGGGCAGAGACACAGATGGGTCCTTTAGGGAGGAAACTACAATGATCTAAGTATATTGGGATTCTGGCAAGATTGTGGGGTTTTGGAACATAACAATGAGGTAAGTTGGGGAGAAGTGAAGGATGAACTAAGATCAGTGAGCAGGGTCCGATGGAGAAGGGTACTGAACACAGGGCTGAGTAATTTGGGGATAAATTGGGAGGAATCTCACAGGCAGTGGTGAACCACAGATAGGTTTTTAGGATAGGAAGGGCATGATCAGATGGAGAGATGACTTTGGAGACTACACGGAAGTAGTCGCAGGGGTGAGTCTGAAGGTAGAAAGGCCACCAAGGGAACGAGTGCGTTGGAGGTGGCCGATGGGACACCGTGGAGGCAGAGGATTCCAGAAATCAGTGCTGGTGGAACAGCCGGCAGATAAGACTTGGCAACAGCTGCAGCATCCCCGAGGAGTCTGATTTGCATAAAAGCTGGGTCTCTGCAAAGTTCCACCCCAATTGATGGGTGGTTAATTGAATTCATTCATCCAACAGCAAACATTTATAGATGCTGATTCCGCTGGGAACCCCAAGCGAGGTCCTGAGAGGAAGAAGAGGAAGCGCTGATTGCAGCCCAGGAAGTGGCAGCCACTGGGAAACCTCGCTTTTTAAAAGGCTTTTGTGACCCAGCATCCTATAAAGCAGATGGTACCCGCCCACCCCCTTTCCAGCTCCCCAGTTCTCTGGCTCAGAGGATATGCATTGCTGCCATTGAGCCCAGACAAGAAGAGCCAGACCCCTCTGACAGTTTACGGTGTTCTCGGCACCATGCCAGGGAATTGTCATCTCGTCCCAGGAAGGAGTTCAGGACTTGGCAAACTTTCTGTAAAGGGTCAGACAGTCAAAATTTTAGGCTTGAGGGCTGCACGGTCTCTGTCACAACTACTCAGTCCTGCCCTTGTAACATGGAAACGGCCGTAGACAAAACATAAATGAATGGACGTGACTGCATCCCAATAAAACTTTATTCGCAGAAACAGGTGATGAGCTGGATTCGGCCCACGGGCCATCCTTTGCTATCCCCTGATGGCTTTCTCAGGGTTCTATTCATACGATAGATGGGGAGACTAAGAACTCCAGGCATTTTTACCAGGGCAGGAGAGGATCAACAAGGGTGCGGAAGTCCTCCGGGGGCAATAATGGTGGGGAGCAGTTACAAGTCCCAGGACTGGAGAAGCAGCAGGATGGGTGGTTACCAGAACCCAGGAAACCTGCGACAGGAAGACCTGTAGCTGAAGCTGTGGCTTTTGGTAAAATAATGAGTCACTGCTGCCTATTGGAGGAAGCTGGGGTGGGGGGATTCTCTGACCTGTTTCCCTTCCTGCCCTCTAATCTCCTGCTGTTGCCCCCCTTTGACTGGACCCATGGAAGGTCAGCAGGCAAGGAAGCCCACTGAAGCAGGAGGAGAGTGGGCCAGCAGATGGAAGGCAAACAGTATCCCACATTTGAGGTTCTCAGAGTCAAAACAGCTGCCCAAAGTCATCCATCGAACAAGTGATGGCGCCTCAATTTTAAGCCACCTCGGTCCACATATAACCTCATTTCCAGGTTCTCTTTGGGCAGAGATTGATATGGGAAGAGCTGGACAGTGTGGCAAGGGAAAGACAGGCTGAGAGAGGGCTTGCTGCAAGTAGGGACCTTCATCTGACAAGAACATCCCTAAACGGGACTTTATCCCAAGGCGTTGGGATCAGACAGTCCTGGTTCAAATCCCAGCTCAGCTACTTCCTCCTTCTGTGGCCTAGAGCAGGTCATTATGCCTCTCTGAACCTTGGCTTCCTTATCTATAAAACCGGGGCAGGTTTGGGATGAGGTTCTCTGTACACAGTGTTTCTCGGGGCTGGTCAACAGAACTGCAGGCCAGACCACCTGGGATGCTGGTTTAAAAAGCAAATTCCTGGGCCCTGTCTCAGACTGTATGAATCATACTCTGTGGTCGGGATCAGAAAATGTGCCCTCTGACAAGGTCCTGGGGTGATTCAGATGCACCCCAATGCCTGAAAGCCCAGTATATTGGCTTTTCGTGAAAATTAAATAAAATAGTCCACATAGTTGCAGGCTTGTTGGTGCACCTGTCATTTGTGGGCAGTCCCTGTGGGCTGTACTATGAACCTGAATCAGTTCATGGACACACTGTGGCAATCAGACAGCAATATTACATTCATTCCCATTTACAGACTAGAAAACTGAGGATGAAAGAGATTCAGATGCTAGTCTGAGGCAAATAGATAACTGCTGGCCTAGGCACAGTAAGAGCCAGTTTCCTTTCTCTTCCCATTCTTGAGAGAGAAGGGGGGCTGAACAGGGAGGGTGCAGCGGGAGAGGAACTATGTCTAGCCCTGGGTGAAGGCCCAGAGGACCACGGGGAAAGTTCAAGACCTGAAGGGGGAGAAGCCAGGTTTCCCACTGGAAACTGCAGAGAGGACCCCACCCCAACCCCTAGAAGGCCTGGCAAACTCATCTGGGCTGAGCATCCTTAGGACAGAGGCACAACCTTCACTGAGCTGTGAAACCTCATGGGGCTGTGTTAAGTCAGCCCGGCTGAGAAATTCACAGTAAGGAATCGAAGCTTCCAGAGACTTCCCACTCCCCGCCCCCGTTCCCTTCTTCTTTTAAATCAGACAATGAGATTTGTGCATGGAGAAAGATCTGAAATACTCCTTCAGAGAGGGGGAAACGTGTCCTTGTGAGATTAAGGCTTCTTTCGTTAGCATCTTTGTGTGGAGGTATCTAGAGATGAATTTTTTAAAGCTAATAAATCATAAACCTTGTTTGAATCCCAATCCAAAACAGATGTAATGCATACGGTCAGTAGACTTGGAGTTGCAAATAAATGTGTTTGGAAACCAAATATTTGAAAAGCAATTCTTCTTCTCAGACTTCTTTTTTCTTTTTTAAGTGCCCCTGCCAAGATCTGTTCAGGGTTTGGTTTCCCCTGAAGCTGTTGCCACAGCACTACACTCTCTCAGCCAGAAGGGAGATATAATGCTCCAGGCTAGGGGTGCACAGAGCTTTAAACTTGAGTGCCACTTTGGGTTGATTGGTTGTGGCTGCCTGGAGTGCTGTGTGGAGAAGGGCCCTAGGCTCAACTGGGAGGAGTGCATGACCAGTTAGCAATGTTGCCCTTGCGCTGGTCTACGTGAAGGAGGTATACTTGCACGTTATTGCCATCCTGTTCCAGGGTCTGCTGAACTCTGCCTACCTACTAATAGGACTCTGCTTTGTTTATTTTGAATGTAGTGCAATGAAACTTTTAGGGCACAAAAGAATCAGGGACATTCGAGAGTTTCACCTGTTTTCCTAAACATAATGCCCAAATAATATTATACATGGATCACTATGAAAGTTTTGAGATACATAAAAATCAAGAAATGTAAAATCCTCACAGTTGGAAACAAAAGAAGCTCTCCCAGCAACACGGATAAGTCTAGCAAATTGAAACTAGCACAGGTGAATCAGAAAGGACGCGTTGTCCATGTTACTTGGGAGTGAAATAATGGACCATAACACAGTCTCAAAACTTTTGTAGTGACCCACGTAACTAAATAGTCCTCTTGCTCATTCAGCCCACTGCCTGGAGGCAAGAGTCTTTAATCATCCAAACAGTCTTGGGCCCCAGAGATGGCACTTATCACAAACACCTATCTTTTGTTTATTTTCCTATGTATCTCTGTTTCTTCCCTAGAATATCAGCTTCCTGAGGACAGAGACTTGTTTTTCTTCATTGCTTTATACCTCAGAGCTAGTTAGCAGTGTTTGGCATGTTACAGGGATAAGATAAATCTTTGCTGAATGAAAGTCATTCCTTTTTTTCATTCCTTCCTACTGTTCTTATTGATGCCTTCAATCCAGATACAATAAAACATATGAGAAGCCTCCAGCCTGGTGGAGGAGACAGGTGCATTAGTTGATGATTGCAGAACAGCATGAAAACGCTTACAATAAAGTTGTAGGTCTTGGGGTAGAGGTGACACATCAGAGATGATGCATTGGAGAACCAGGAGAAAACTCACAGAGGCTTTCTATTGACCTAGGGTTTTGAAGGATGAGTAGAAGTTTTCCAAACTAAGTGTTTGATGTACTATGCTTTTCATAGGGATTTAGGACCCCCTCTAACCCAGTCTAGAGGGTTAAACTTTTGAGCCCTCCCTGGTATGACTCAAGAAAACCAGGCCTCTCTGGCTTCAGTCCAAACGACCTTAGCTATGGACATTCTATGAGGACCTTGTTAGCAGACGAGCCTCAACCCCACTGGCTTTGTGTTGAGCACCAACCCCTCCACCCCTTGCTCTAATGATACTGTCTTCCATGCCTCCCTGCCCAGTCTACAGGCACATGCAGCCTGTTTTTACAGCTTTTATGAGCTGAGCTGGGTGGAAATACCAGCTTGATCCATTTTTCTTTCCTGTCCTTCAGACACGTGCAGGCAAAAAAGCTGGCTCAGCAGATTGCCTGCCTGGAGGATTCTAGAGGGAGGCAAGTGCACCGGCTCATCATTTAACAGACCTGCCCTCTTCAGACACAAGAACAATAACAGCAGCAACCTGGGATGGTAACTGCTTGCTCCATATAGGTGCAGGGCAAGCACTTTACTTGCACTTTTATCTAAGCTTCTCCAGGACCCTGCGACGTAGCCATTATTACATTTTCTCTATTTCCCCATGGGCATCTTACATCTAAATTGCACAGGTAGAAGTGACAGGCTGGAAAGGGAACCCAGGTTCTTAGACTCCCAGGCTCCCACTTCACCCTTCCATTTCTTTGACTGTTATTAATTTCTTTGTTGATAGCTTTATTCCCTTCAAAAGAAATTGAGGCAACTAGTGGAAATAGAAACAGAAATAGAAAAAAAAAAGAATAACACTAATCAAGCCCATTAGAATTCACAGACTCTGAGATAGGAGAGTTAAACTTTTTCTCCACGGTTGGGTGCAGTGTCCGTGGATAGCAGGTCAGTGTAGTTGTCGTTATCTGGGTCCTCTCCGTCTTCACGGATTTGGTCTGTTTGTTCCGTCGGTTGCTGAGAAATGTGTGTTAAAATGTCCCACTGTGGTTCTGAAGCTGTCTCTTTCTCCTTTTGGTTCTACCAGTTTTTGCTTTATTTTCAGAGTTTCCTTAGGAGATAAGTGTACGTTTAGAATTATGCATCTCTGGTGTGGAGTGATGTTTTTATCGTTATCATTTATCATTTTTATTATCATCCATCCCTCTTTATCTCTGCCTTAAAGTCTCCTTGGCCAATAACATAGCATTGCTACATTTGCATGGCATGTTTTTTCCAACCTTTTAGTCAATCAACTTTTCTGGGTCTTTATAATTAAGATGTGTCTCATAGAAGCAACGTAAGATTTCTTAATCCTAGCTTGACAATCATAGTCTTTCAATGGGAATGTTCAGTTCATTCCCCTCTAATGTGATTACCCATGTATTGACGTAAAGATGCCCCATCCCATTGTCTTTCTTACGTTTGTTTCGTGTGTTTTATCTTCCTTTCTTGACCTTCTTGCCTTCTTTTCAATTAATCATTTTTTATCATGTAAATTTTACCCTCTGTTATCTTGTTAATTTACATTCTTATACTATTCTTTTAGGAGTTTTCTTATCAATTACAATAAGCATTCTTGATTTATCAAAGCCTAAAAAAAGTCAATACCATTATCATTTAAGGACAATAAAGTTAAAACATTTTGAGTTATTTAAATTAAATTAAATTTACTTTCTTCGAATTTGTATGCTATTGCTGTCAACTATTTTGATTCTGTATATGCTTAAAACTGCACAAAACATTATTACAGTTGACTCCTGAACAATGCGGTGGTTGGGGTAGAGGTGCCAATCCCCCATGCGGTTGAAAATTTGCTTTTGATTCTCCAAAAATTTAACGAGTAGTAGCCTACTATTGACCAGAGGCTTTAGTGATAACATGAATGGTAGATTAACACCTATGTTATAGGTATATTATATGAATTTGATATTGCAAACATACCATAAAGCAAGCTAGAGAAAAGAAAATGTTACTAAGAGAATCATAAAGAAGTGAAAATAGATTTACTATTTATTAAGTGGAACTGGATTGTCAAAAGGTCTTCATCTTCCTTTTTGTCACACTGACTAGGTTAAGAAGGAGGGAGAAAAAGACTTGGTCTTGCTTGTGGCAGAAGCAGACGAGGTGAGGAGGTGAAAGGGAAGGCAGGGAAGGCAGGCACACTTGGGGTAATTTACTGAAAAAACAATCTGCATACAGGCGGACTCACACAATTCAAACCTGTGTTGTTCAAGAGTTAACTGTATTGTCCTTATTTTATGCAGTCAAACTTCATGTAGATTTACCTACACGGTTAGCCCTTCCATTGCTTGTCAGTCCTTCCTACATTTCTGTGCATCTCTCTGGCATGATATTTCATTTAGTATTTCTAAAACAGGTTCCTGAAGAAGCTCCTTGTAGTATAACATTTCTTTTGGTGCAAATCTTCTGACAGCAAGTTCTCTGTTGTTGTTTGTCTGGAAATGTCTTGAGGGCCCATTTTTGAAGGAAATTTTTACTGGATATAAACTCTATGATGACAATAATTTTTTTCTAGCAAATTCACTGTGTCATTCCACTGACTTCTGGCTTATATCATTTCAGTATTCAATCTTAACTTGCCTATTTGACAGTAAAACATTATTTTCATTCTGGTTGCTTTTAAAATTTCTCTTTGTATTTCACTTCTGGCAGTTTTACTGATGTGCCAAAGTCTGTTTTTCTTTGTACTTATTCAGCTTGGGGTTCATAGTGAGTCATGTATTTGTGATTTGACTTTTTCACCAGATTTTTTTAAAAAGGTATTTAAGGTATTATCACTTCAAAGATGACTTCAGTTTTGTTCTCTATCTCCCACCATTCTGGGATTCCAAGATCTTTTCACCATTTTCATGTGCATTTTATGTTCTTTTCTGTACTTTCATTTGTTTTTTAACAATTTATATTTTCATTTTTTTAATCTTTATGCTTCAATCTGGATATTTTCTATGGACTCACCTTTCAGCTCATTAAACTTTTCTTCAGCTGTGTTTAATCTGCTATTAAAACTATGGCTTGTATCCTTAATTTTAATTATTATTTTTGGGGGAGGTCTGGAATTTTCATTTGGTTCTTTTTTTAAAGACTAAGTTCTCTAGCGAAAATTTTCAACTTTTTGTTTGTTTTCTTGAATATATTAATCTCAAATTTTAAAGTCCATGTCTGATGATTCTAGTATTTGGCATACTAGAGGTCTAATATTCCAGCTATAGATCTATTTCTATTATATATATATTCTTTTGGTCCTCTTTTATGTCAATTTTAAATACAGTTTTATTTAAGACATTACCTTTTCCACTCACAATACAGTGCTTTAAAAGTGTAATGTTATTTCCTTCCCTGGTACATATGTTCCATATTCAAATATGAGAATGCCCAGTAATTTACCATAGCAGCTCAACTTTAAACCTACCACATAACTTTGCTACAAATTTGGATCCTTTAATGCTTTACTGTGTGGAACAATGCTACATCTACACTTGGGTTGGTTTAATCAACCTCTTCAATGGTGGGACCTGAGGAAGCCAGAAGAAGGGGTGCCACCACCTGGGAAGCCCCCAGGCCTTCCTCCTGGCATTCCTCTTGCAGTTTGGAATAGGTTGGTAATGATAGGGTTGCAGACTTTCTCCAGCTTCTTCTGCTAATGTTCAAATTCTTCCTTCTTCGCAATCTGGTTCTTATCAAGCCAGTTGATAATTTCATTATACTTGTCAAGAATCTTCTGTTTGTCCTCATCATTGAACTTGCCTTAAAGTTTTTTATATTCAACAGTTGTTTTCATGTTGAGTGCATAGGACTCGAGTGAATTTTCTGATGAAACCTTGTCTCTCTGCTTCTCTTCTTCAGCCTTGTACTTCTCAGCTTCCTGAACCATGCGTGCAATGTCTTCCTTGCTGAAACTCCCCTTATCATTACTGATGGTAATTTTATTCTCTGTTCCTGTACTCTTATCCACAGCAGAGATGTTGAGAATGCCATTGGCATCAATATCAAAAGTGACTTCAATCTGAGGAACATCACAGGGGTCAGGAGGTATGTCTGTGAGTTCAGACTTGCCAAGCAAGTTGCTATCCTTGATCATGGCACCCTCACCTTTGCAAACCTGAATAAGCACTCCAGACTAGTTGTCTAAGTAGGTGGTAAAGCTCTGTGTCTGCTTGATAGGAATTATATTATTGTATTAATGAGGGAGTACACTCATAACTCCACCAGCAGTTTCAATAACAAAAGAGAGAGGACTGATGTCCAAGAGCAGCAAAACTTGAACAGTCTCAGATTTATCACCAGAAAAGATGGGCACCTGGACAGCTGCACTGTAAGCAACAGCCTCATCAGGGCTCATGCTCTTATTCAGTTATTTTCCACTGAAGAAGTCTTGTAGAAGCTTCTGAATCTTGGAGATATGAGTAGAACCACCAACAAGGACAATGTCATGAATCTGTGACTTGTCTACTTTGACATCTCAAAGGGCTTTCTAGGTATAGAAATTGATTCCTTCATAAAGGGAATCAATTTCAGTACTGGCCTAGGTGCTGTAAGATAGAGTATACTTAGCACATTCACAAGCAGTGTGGTGGCATTGGATAGCTCTCTTATTCTCACTGATGTCCTTATGCTTGTGCTTACACTTAGCAATACAATGGTTGACCTTTCAGTTGTCAAAGTCTTCACTACCTACGTGAGTATCTCCAGCTGTAGATTTGGCCTCAAAGATTCCATTCCCAATAGTGAGGATTGACACATCAAATCTTCTGAGGTCAAAGATCAGCACAATTTTTTCAGCTCCAATATTTTTGTCTAAGCCATAAGCAATAGCAGCAGGAGTTGGCTCATTCATAATCCTAAGGACATTGAGAACAGCAATCGTTCCAATATCTCTGGTAGCCTGATGCTGAGAGTCACTAAAGTCAGCTGGCACTGTGACTACAGAATTGGTATCACAAAAAAAAAAAACCAGATAAGAATTGGTATCAATCTTTCCAAGATAGGTTTCTGTGATTTCCTTCATCTTCATCAGAACCATGGATGACATCTCCTCTGGATAGAAACTTTTTGTCTCTCCTTTGTATCCTACTTGGTCCTTGGGCCTGACTGAATCATTCACCACCATGAGGGGCCAATGTGTCCATTCAGACTGGACAATGGCATCATCTAACCTGTGTCTAATCAGAGACTTGACTTCAAAAACCATGTTCATGGGATTCATTGCAACTTGATTTTTTGTAGCATCACAGATCAATCAATCAATATCAGTAAAGGCAATGTCTCCTGGAGTGGTTCAGTTTCCCATTGGCAATTATCTCTAATTTTCCATGTTGGAAGACACACACATAAAAGAAGATGGTGCCAAGATCAATATCAACTTCAGGTTCCTTAGACATGGTTGCTTACTTGTAGGGCCAGCTTGGCTTGGGAAGATCATACAGAAAGCCCAGGAGCTGCCACTGTGTTTGATGAGTTTCTTTTGATCTTTGTCTTTACTGAATATTGCAAATTTTATATAACATTTTTAGAAGCACCAGATGATATTTTCCTCCAGAGAGAGGATTTTCTTTAGTTTCTGACCGGCTGTGAGAGTAGAAGAAGTATGCTTTGATGTCATCAGGAATTGAGCTGACTCAAAGCTGAGTTTTAATTTTTGTAAGGCCTGGCCTATTTCCAGCTCTCCTTTACTCCTAGGGTGTAGGTTGACATGAACCCAATCTGAAAGCCAACCCAAACTAGCTCAGGAAAAAAAGGAAGTGTTTTATTAGACGAACATTACTGTGACGAGGTAGGAGTATGTCTGGACCTCAGAGACCCTAAGCACCAGGGGTTTGAACACTCCAAGATTCATCCCCACCTGGCATACCTATTTCCCTCTATTTCTGACTTCATTCTGTGAGACAGGTGTAGCTGAGAACAACCAGGAGCACATTTCCAAGATTCTCCACCATGGAGGAACTGAGACTTGCTTTCTCTAGTCTCAAGGCCAAAAATCTCAATAAAGAGCAGTGATTGGTTCTTTTTGGGTCTGTTGTGACAGCCACGGGGGAAGAGTCCTAGGAACACAGAAGACTAAGCCATACCCACAAGACTGGAGTGAAGAAAGGAAAGTTTCTCAAAAGAGCGAGGAAGATAGTTAGGCACAAAATTATGGCTGTCTAGTGCAACTCGGCATTGAGGTTTGATGTTTCCCAGATACATGTGCTGCGCTTAAAGTGAATGAAATGAGTTCCCTTTAGTTTATACACTGTGAGTACTGAAGGGCTTCCCAAGCTCCTTGTGGGAAGAAACATCCTGCTGTATCTCCCATGATGATAATCAGTATAATAACTACTGTCTACTGAGCAGCCCAGTCCTGGGCCAGGGGAGCCCTTAATACACATTTCATCTAACATCTCCCATCTGTCTGCAAAGTAGGTGTAACTCTGCCCATTTTCAGAAGAGTAGCCAGATTGTAACCTGAAGCTTATAAAATTACACACAAAAATTAGGTACAATAGTGAATATTTTAGTGTATGAAAAGAAATGATAGACATTATGCATTTTAAAAAGCCAACAGATACCACAAATATCATGAAAGCTATAAAATTTTTGCGATTAAATAACTGCCTATCATTCCTCTATAATATTATTGGCTACATATTCTGTGGTCATATTTTCATACAACAAGGATATAATATTACTTCCTATGGAAAGAATAGAGAGATAATTCAGTCTTTCGTCTGGTACGGCTGAACAAAATTTATTTTTTGTTTTATTGAGACTTGGCACAAACATGAAAATTAACACAAAGATATACTAGCTGTTTATATTTCTGCTATAGGTTTGTCTATACAAATAAACATTTAAGGAATGAAATTTCACATGGTTTATGTTATAAAAAGCATAGTGAGGTTATAATCACATAGGCTGCATTATGAAGCTTATTTCTAGGAAGAGAGAACTTCTATTTTAATTAGATATCTATAGAAATAGCTCACTTATAGTCTTACATGTCTAAGGATTGGAAACACATTCCAGAGACTAGCCTCCATCCAGTTCCTTTGTTTCTTTATCACTATCCACATATTTCTGGTGTGAGCAACTCTAGAAAACTTTCCCAGAATCCTCCTGGTCCTGGAGGGTGGGCGTATTAAAGGGCAGGAAGGAATGTTCAAGGGGAGGTTAGAAGTATTAAAAAGGGAGGTGGGAGTATTCAGGAGGAGGTAAGAGTATCAAGAGTGGGTGTACTCGTGGGACTTCAGGGGATGGGAGAGGATTCAAAGGGAGGTAGGAGCATTCAGGGGGAATGGGAGTATTTCTAGAAGCCATTCTTACCCTAGAAAGGCTACTACACAAATACATTTCACTAAAAACTCAGGGCAAAAGTAGCTGAACTCATCTTCACCTTAGCCTGATTTTAAAAATGATTGTGGCAGGATATGACGGGCAATCAAGTGGAAAGAAACAACAATCTCAACCAATTGGGATTAAAATATTTCCCTTTTTACCAGAACAAGCAATTACGTGAATACATTTCCAGACCCCTTCCCAGGCTTTGAAGGAGACCTGGGCAAAGAGAGGGGCCCTGAACCCTAAGCTTCATTAGCTTCGTGGTAAATATGTTCACTTTCAGAGGAGGAAACCGAGGCTTTGGAAGATGAAGCCACTTGCTCAAGGTCATACAGCTAAAAAATGATGATGTTGGTAAATGGAAAACCTGGTCTCTGCAAAAATCGAAATGAAGACGCACTGGTTCCCTCCTCTCAGTCTCCTGACCCCTGCACTGGGCCTGGGCGAAAGTAAGGATGCGGAGACGTTACTGAACTTGCAGCGTCAGACCAAGAACAAGTGTCCTAGCAGCAGCTAGAACCCAGCGTGCCTGATTCCACCTCCACAAACATCCTTTGTCTAGACATTAGTATAAGTTAGTGGTCTTTGATGCAATCCGAGCGCTTCCCTGGGGTATCCACCAAGGCCAACATGGATAGTCAAAGCTCTGGAATTCAAGCCTAAGCCTTATTTATGAGTTTACCTCTTCCTCGGGAAGGCCATGTTATCTCTGATTTCAGAGCTTCCCCATTCCCTGGAGAAGGCGCAGGATGCAAGAAACTCCCAGTGTCACCTCAGCAGATGATTCTGGAAGAACTGCTATGGGACGCGGAATATTGAGCAAAGAAAGAGGTGTACCCCCTTGCAGACAGAAGACTCAGGCCTATCTCTTTAAAGGCAAATAATTCAGGGAAATGTTGGAGTGAGTGTGGCCTCTTTCCTTCCTAAACTCTTCATTGCATCTGCGTTCAAAAGCTGGGGCTCAAGATTCCAGGATGGAATCTTGAAGAGCTTCTTATAGAGTGATCATTGGAAACAGGCTTGCGATGCACTGCGTAGTGTTAACACGCAGGAGGTTAAGTGCAAGCTCTCAGGCCCTTTGATGTATTAAATACCAAGGACTTTACCGTAATAGAACTGTAAACCTCAAATCAGAGCTAATCACACTAATTTGCTGAACTCTAAAACCAAACCAAAATGTTCGTTTCTTCTTAAACTGAACCACAAATCCAAGTTGTTTTGATCTGCAAATCTATCTAACGAAAGATTCGAGGTGGCTTACAAAAAAATACATGCAATAAAACAAAACTCTTAACTAGATAAAAACCAGGATAGAGGGGGGGAATCAAAAGAATCAAAACCAGAGGGAGTATTACCACATAGATATGCAAGACCTGTGTAGTAATTTAGGTTGAATCAATGAGTTTCTGAGCCCCCTGGCAGCCAAAGCAATGTGGAAGACATGTTAATTACATTGCATGCATTATTCATAAAGAGAAATAGCAGTTAACTGGTTTAAAATCAAGATAAATCTCTTCTGATGGTGGGGGGAAAGATAAAATATTCTCTGAATCACACTTAAAATACTTCATTTCATTCAAGATCCTGTTTAATACACATACTGGTTTCAAAAAACACTACTTGCTTTGTCATTTACTTTCTATTTTCTATCGACTTTCAAACCTGCTTCAAGATATTAATGATTCCTGTAAACCAAGTGGGTCCAGATTTTCTTTTTCACAATCTTGCTTTAAACTAGTTCAAGCTTTTGCTGTATTGGTTTTGTACCCAACCTCATTGTTTTAGCAATTAAAGAATAAAACTTGCACGCAGATCTCCAGGGACATGAGAATTCAGGAGGTTAAGTGTCAGCCTTGCGCTGCAGAACGTGCTTCCTAATCCCCAGAGAGCTCCCTTAAATTGTTTGGATAAACTGAGGAAATGTCAGGGGGAGTTCTGACACTGAGCATGACATTAATCTTCATAACCATTCCTCCAGATGTGCATGAATGTTCCGAGGATGTTGAATATCCAAGTTCATGGCGGCAGCCCACCTTCCTCCAGAGGTGGGGGTGCTGAGATGGGGCTGGGGGTGGGGCAGCCACTTGAGTTCTCTTTCCTAAATGTTCTCACATCTTAAGAAGATTTATGCGTTTATGCCTGCAGGGACAGTCACTTTGGTTACTTAAAATAACATTAAAAACCATGAGAAAAGGCACAGTAGCTATTGTTGCATGAAAAATCAGGTTATGAAACGATATTGAAAGTGGGTAAAGAGCAACAGCTATAGTTATATCTGTGGATGTAGATGTAGACATATCAGGTGTTAACTGAAATGGTAACAATATTTACAAATATTTATTTGAAATAACACACATCTCTCTCTGGGTGGGGGTAGTTTTACTATTCAGACTTTTCCAAGTTTTCTGCAACAAACATACGTGCTTTTACGATCACAGAAAAAAACCAATAGTTGTTTCTCTTTTACAGTTTCAACTTAGTTTTTTTAGAATACCCAAAGGACCTCGCATCTATTGCAGCAGAGAACTCTACACATCCATGATGTACCTACAGTTTTTTCCTAGTGGCCATAACTAGGTTGTGGCTGACGTTTACCTGGGGACGTACACACTGCAGGCAAGGCATGCTTTGAAGATTTCTGTATAGCCCCACCCCTAAGAGAGATTGGCGTTGGTTCTCAGAGTGTACACTTTCTCTTATTGCTTCTGGGGGGCTCAGATCAGTTTGCAAATATTGCTGAATTTAAAAAGGAGTTTTAATACCCACTGCGTAATTGGTCCTCGCCCCATCTGTCGACCAGAAACAAATTAGCTTCTCTCCACATGGCCTGCCGCTCCCCTGTTCCTTCCCTACCCCCTACCCCTAGCTACAGTCCCTTTCTAAGAATCGAAGAGTTGGGAAGAAAAGCCGAGTGCAAAAAAAAGAACTTTCCTTGCCAAGACGATGAGCAGTGTGGGCAGCCTGTGTCTACATCTCTCCGTGCCTGTGTGCGAGTATACGTCTCTGTCCGTCTTTACTGAATATTGCAAATTTTATATAACATTTTTAGAAGCACCAGATGATGTTTTCCTCCAGAGAGAGGATTTTCTTTAGTTTCTGACCGGCTGTGAGAGTAGAAGAAGTAGCTTGGATGTCATCAGGAATTGAGCTGACTCAAAGCTGATCGTGCTGCGTGTGCACGAATATACGTGCACGTGTGCATAAAAGTGTGTCAGAGTGTCTCTGGGTGTGGCCATGTATGCAGGTAACCAATACACAGTTCTCCAGCTCAAGGCACAAAATGAGGTCACTTTTCTCTTAATGACAAAATTATAATATCTCCTGTTTATGGTGGAAAATTTGTTCCTCTCAGTGATGACCACATGGGGCCCACCAGGAGATAAGACCCGGTTACTCTCTTCCAGAAGAAGAAATCGGGAATCTGACCACGTATTTGGCTGTAGCTGTCACCATCTGGTATTTCTGGAAGAAGCAGAGAGCTCACAACTCCAATGCAGAGTCCCTCTCACCCCACATATCATGGCTGGTGCTACCACCCCCTCCTCAGGAAAACGGGTGGCGTGTGAGGTTTTTGTCTGCTCTACTGGTGCCTTTAGCTGTTCAGGCCCCTCATGTCAGCATCTCTTGGTGTAGAATGGGACAGGAAGGCCACCCTTCTTGTGGTGTGCTCAGCAATGGTGTCTGTACCCAAGGAGGTGATGTTGGGGTGGCTGGACCCAAATGGTTATCGGTAGAACTGGTGTATCAGTGCCCCACCCAACCACAGTGTTGAGCTCGAGTTCTTGGGCCAGACACTCTTTCCAGATGGGGAGCTTTTGGTCAAGCATCGTCCCTCAGCAGAGGCCCTTTCACAACTCTGACCCTCAAAGGTGAGCGTTGGGGGTCTCAGTTGCCTTCCTCCCAGAAGTCCCTTTGGTCTGAATGTAGATTGGCTCTTCTTCTTCCGGGGTCCCCTCAAGCCCAGGCGATGTAGAGAAGGAGTGGATGGGGAAGAAGACAAATACCCAACCCCCACCAAAACCTAAACTCAGCCCCAAACGGTGAGTATCTGCGTCCCTGATGTTCACATACTCAGAAAAAAATTCAGGTGCTTTTGGCTTAGACACAAAAAACCTTTCCTGCTAGGAACAGATCTGGCTGACAGATTTTTAAAATGACAGATTTTGCTTTTAAAAAATAATGAAATAGAACAATAAAAATAAACTCTGCATCAGTAATAACTCCAATACATGTGCACGCCAATAGATGCCTACGATAATACTTATCACTTAATGAATGTCATGCACCAGGTACACAGTAGGCACTGTGCCAAATAACCCGTTGAGTTAAAAACCACTTCCAGCCCTAGACTACAAATGATGAAACAGAGGCGTCAAGAGTTTAAGATAATTTGCCCAAGGTTGCACAACCAAAAGTTGTATTAAAGCCAACACGCAAACTCAGATCATCCAACTTCAAAGGCTTCATTGTGAATGTGTGATTTTTTAACTTAAGAGACTTTAATTGCTAATGTTTATTTTTTAAAAGTTTTAGAAGAAATGAGCAGATAGTACAGAGAGACCATTCTCCTATATCAGCCCCTCCTACCACCTGAATAGTTTCCCCATGAGCATCTTACATTGGTGTGGTCCATTTGTTACCACCAGTGAACCAGCGTGGACACATTATTGTTAACTATATTTTATAGTTTATTCAGGTTTCCTTAGTTGTTACCTAATGGCCTTTTTCTGTTCCAGGGGCCCATCCAGGACATCATATAACATTAAGTCATGACGCTCCTCAGGCTCCTCTTGGCTGTGAGTTTCTCAGACTTTATTATTTTTGATGACCTTGACACTTTTGACAACTGGTCAGGTATTTTGTGGGATGCCCCTCTATTTGGAATCTTATTTTTCTTGTGATGGGACTAGCTTTATGGGTTTTAGGGAAAAAGATCACAGAGAAAAAGTGCCATTCTTGCTGCATCCTGTCAAGAGAACATACTATCAATGTGATTTGGGACTATTGGTGTTAACCTTGATCACCCGGCTAAAGTAGGATGTTGGCGTGATTTTGAGACCCAGGTAGAAGCAACTCAGGGCTGGGGGGATCTTTGCACAGATTCCTTTTAGCTGGCTTCATGTTGGTTCCTGAGCTGTATCCACCCCTACGCCAGGGGCTACGACGGGCCTCTCCCTGCACACGGCTCCAGGCAGCAGGGTGCAATCCCTTGAGCTTTAGAGGGATTGTCCCTACTTAAGGGGTGTCCCACTTCATGATTCTCTTGTTTCCCTGAATATTGTAGACCTTCCAAGCTGGGCACTCAGAGTTCAAGAAAGCAATGTTTCTTTATTCCAGAGAGCTTAAGGGCTAACACTTAGCTCCCGGCACGCTTCCTGTGCTGGGGCCCAGAACTGTTGTACCTCTGTGTTGCCACTTTTACTCTTTTGTGCCAATCAGAGTATTTGACAGGCAGGTAAAGGCATCTCTGATAGTGACCACAACGTGAAAGTGTGAAAAAATTCTTACTTTACATGTGTATTTTGTTGGAAAGATGAAGTCCTTAAAGCCAAGTGGTGCTTGGGTTTGAGAAGTGGCCTCAGTTTCTCAGGGGTCATACAATGGCAGCCCGTGGGTCCTCAGGTCTAATCCAGCCCATTGGCAGTTGTTATTGTTCTTTCTTAAATTAATAATTTAACTTTTTAGAGACCTTTTTAGAGACAGTAAAATAGACAGGAAATAAGAGAGATTTCCTATATCTCCCTACCAACACGTCATCTTTACCTAAGGTCCATGGTTTTCATTTGGTTCACTCTTGGTGTTGTATTTATGGACTTGGACAAATGTATGACAAGTTTCCACCATTACAGTGTCACACGGAGTTTGACTGCCCTAAAAGTCCTATGTGCACCACTGACTTATCTTTTCCTCCCAGCAAACCCCGGATAACCACTCATCTTTTTACTGTCCCTGTAATTTTGCCTTTTCTGGAATGTCATCTAGTTGGACTCATCCAGTGTGTAACCTTTTCAGATTGGCTTCTTCCACTTAGTAATATGCATGTAAGGTTCCTTCTGTCTTTTCATGCTTGATAGCTCATTTTTTTCTAACTCTAAATAATATTCCATTGTCTGGATTTGCTACAATTTATTTATCCGCTCACCTACTGAAGGGCATCTTGGTTCCTTCTAAGATTTGGCAACAGTGAATGAAGCTGCTGTTAACATTCACGTGCAGGTTTTTGTGGAGATATTAGTTTTGACCTCATTTGAGTAAATAACAAGGAGCATGATTGCTGGATCAAGTGGTAAGGATATGTGTATTAATAGTTTTACAAAAGAAACTTTGAAAGTGGCTGTATAGTTTTGCATGTCCCCCATGATGAATGAGACTCCTGCCACTTCACATCCTCACCTGAATTTGGTGTTGTCAGTGTTTCGGATTTTAGTCATTCTTTTTTTTTTTCATTTTATTTTATTTTATTTGTTTATTTTTTTTTATTAAATCATGGTTGTGTACATAAATGCAATCATGGGGTACAATGTGCTAGTTTCATATACAATTTGAAATACTTTCATTGAACTGGTTGACAAAGCTTTCATGGCATTTTCTTCGTTATTGTGTGCAGACATTTATATTCTACATTTAGTAAGTTTCACCTGTACCCTTCTAAGATGCACCGTAAGTGTGAACCCACAAATTATTCTCCCTCTGCCCATCCTCCCCCGTCCCCTCCTTTCCCCTTTTCCCATGTTCTTGTGCTGTAATTGGGTTATAGCCTTCATATGAAAGCTATAAATTAGTTTCACAGTAGGGCTGAGTACATTGGATACTTTTTCTTCCTTTCTTGGGATACTTTGCTAAGAAGAATATGTTCCAGCTCCATCCATGTAAGCATGAAAGAGGTAAAGTCTCCATCTTTCTTTAAGGCTGCATAATATTCCATGGTGTACATATACCACAATTTATTAATCCATTCGTGGGTTGATGGGCACTTTGAC
>CAUYRH010129578.1:0-24746 GCA_963574655.1 Perodicticus potto
ACCTGAGCTGGCAGGTTCGAATCCAGCCCGGGCCGCCAAACAACAGTGACGGCTGCAACCAAAAAATGGCCGGACGTTGTGGCGGGCGCCTGTAGTCCCAGCTACTTGGGAGTCAGAGGCAAGAGACTCACTTGAGCCCAGGAATTGGAGGTTGCTGTGAGCTGTGATGCCAGAGCACTCTATCCAAGGTGACAGCTTGAGGCTCTGTCTCAAAAAAAAAGAGTTTGAAGTTGCTATGAGCTATGATGCCACAGCACTCTACCAGGGGGGGCAAAGAAAGACTCTGTCTCAAATAAATAAATAAATAAGAAAAAGAAAAATTAGCTGGGGATTGTGATGGGCCCCCTGTAGTACTAGCTGCCTGGAGGTTGAGGCAGGAGGATCGCTTGAACCCAGGAGTTTGAGGTTGCTGTGAGCTTGCCTGATGCTGAAGCACTCTACCATGGGGACACAGAGTGAGACACTGTCACAAAAAAAAAAAAAAAAAAAGATAATTCTAAATAATTTATTTTTTCAGTATTTGTTACATTGCTAGATATAGACAGGCAGGTCTATGTTAGCCATTAATATAGGTGCTAGGAATGTAAAGGGAAGAAAGTCAAGTCTAGCAGATATAGTATAAAATAGAGCTATCAGAGAATGAAATACAGGAGAAAAGGATTAGTTTGATAAGAGCAGCGCATGTGAGAAGACTCAGAAACGAAACCACAGGAAGCAGAAGCATCAGAATGGGGATATTTCAGGCTGGGCATGGTGGTTCACACCTATAGAGAGAATCCCTTGAGCCCCCAGGAGTTCAAGACCAGCCTGAGCAAGAGCAAGACCCCATCTCTACTACAAATAGAAAAATTAACCAAGCATGGTCATGTGTGCCTACAGTCCCAGCTACTTGGGAGCCTGAGGCTATAGCACGCTAGTCTGGTTGACCGAGCAAGATTCTGTCTAAAAAGAAAGCATATTTTGATAAAAGAAAAGTTGAAAAGATTGAAAGATTGAGAAAATATTTATCTATTCCAGAAATCAGTCAAGGGTCAACCCAAACTTATCCTTCTAGAAATATTAGGATCACAGCCTAGAATTATTTAATATATCATCTATCTCAGGCTTGGCGCTTGTAGCACGGTGGTTATGGCACTAGCCACATGCACCGAGGCTGGCAGGTTCAAGCCTGACCCAGGACAGCTAAACAATGACAACTGCAATAAAAAATAGCTGGGCGTTGTGGCGGGCGCCTATAGTTCCAGCTATTTGGGACGCTGAGGCAAGAGAATCACTTAAGCCAAAGAGTTGGAGGTTGCTGTGAGCTGTGACACCATGGCACTCCACCAAGGATGACATAGTGAGACCCTGTCTCGGAAAAAAAAAAAAAAAACTATCTCAGTTTTTAAGTCCTTCCTGTATGCTTAGTAACTTTATTTCTCACATAGTTCTTATATTGCTTAACGCTCACATCTTTATGACTCGTCTATACCAACTTCTCAAATCATACATTTATTTATTCAAATTAGCAAAAAACTTTAACATGCAAATAAAATGACAGAAGGGCTCAACGTCCATAGCTCAGTGAGTAGGACGCTGGCCACATACATCGAAGGTGGCAGGTTCGAGCCTGGCCTGGGGTTGTTAAACAACAATGACAACTGCAACCAAAAAATAGCCAGGCATTGTGGCAGGCACCTGTAGTCTCAGCTTCTTGGAAGGCTGAGGGAAGAGAATCACCTAAGCCCAAGAGTTTGAAGTTGCTGTGAGCTGTGACATCACAGCACTCTACCCAGGGCAACATAGAGACTCTGTCTCAAAAAAAGAAGAAAAGAAAATGACAGAAGATAAATAACTGGGGTGTGGATTGTGGCTGAATATGATCAACATACAAGACAAAGCCACAATATGGCTCATTTTTGTAATCCCAGCACTCTGGGAGGCTGAGGTAGGTGGATTGTTTGAGCTCAGGAGTTGTTCAAGACCAGCCTGAGCAAGAGCAAGACCCCATCTCTACTAAAAACAGAAAAAATAGGGTGGCACTTGTGGCTCAGTGAGTAGGGCACTGGCCCCATATACCAAGGGTGGCAGGTTCAAACCCGGCCCTGGCTAAACTGCAACAAAAAAAAAACTGGGCGTTGTGGCAGCACCTGTGGTCCCAGCTACTCGGGAGGCTGAGGCAGGAGAATTGCCTAAGCCCAAGAGCTGGAGGTTGCTGTGAACTGTGATGCTATGGCACTCTACTGAGGGCGAAAAAGTGAGACTCTGTCTCTAAAACAAACAAAAACAGAAAAAATAACCAGGTGTTGTGGCGAGCCCCTCAAGTCCCAGCTTCTAGGGTGAGAGAGAAAGTTCATTTAAGCCCAAGAGTTTGAAGTTGCTGTGAGCTATGACACAACAGCACTCTACCCAGGGTGACAGGGTGAGACTCTGTCTCAAAAAAAAAAAAAAAAAATCCTGTAAATTCTGATGAATAAATCCTTTATTAAATCTTATGATGTTCTAAGATAGAAACAAATAAAAATAGATAAACATAGATGCTACTTTGTCCTTTGTTTCTTTCTAGCTGTGTTCTTATTTTATTTAAGTAATTAATTTAATATTTGTAGGGACAGAGTCTTACTCTGTCACCCTGGATAGAGTGCTGTGGCATCGTAGCCCATAGCAACCTCAAACTCTTGGGTTTGAGCAATCCTCTTGCCTCAGGCTCCCAAGTAGCTGGGACTACAGGTGCTTGCCATAATGCCCCAGCTAGTTTTTCTTTTTCTTTTTAGCAGATACTGGGGTTTTCTCTCTTATTCAGGCTGGTCTCAAACTACTAAGCTCAAGCGAACCACGGACCTTGGCCTCCCAGAGTGCTGGGATTACAAGTGTGAGCCACTGTGCCCAGCTGGAAATTTCCTCTTTGGTCTCTCTTATACTGCTTGTTCTGTAGGAAGCCAGCTGTTTCATCACGAGGACATTTAGGCAGTCCTATGGAGAAGCTTACATGTAAGAAACTGAGACCTGCTGCCAGCCACTAGCACCAATTTGCCAGCCATGCGAGTGAGTCACCTGGGAAGCACATTCTCTAGCTTCAGTCAAGTCTTCAAATGACTAAAAACCTGGCTGACACCTTCTTTCTTCCTTTTTTAGAGAAAGGGTCTCACTCTATCATCCAGGCTGGAGTATGGTGGTACAATTGTAGCTCACTGCAGTCTTGAACTCCTGTGTTTAGTAAACTTAAGCAATCCTCCCACCTCAGCTTCCCTCAGCTGGGATTACAGGCACCTGACACCACACCCAACTCCTGGCTGATATCTGGACTGCAACCACCTGGGGGACCCCGAGCCAGGAATGCACAGGTAAGTTGCTCCTAAATTCCTGACCCACAGAAACTGTGACAGATAATAAATATTTATTGTTGTTTTAAGTTTTGGGGTTATTTGTGAACATTTTGAGATTCTTAATGCCATTGACTCTTTAGTTGGTCACTATTGTTTGTTCTTGAAACAGTACACATAAGGAATCATTCTATTCATCTCCAAGTCACAGAAGGCTGGATCAACCCTGTGGCTAAAAGGATATGGGGTGGAATCATTTGGTAATGGCAATTTTGGAGAGTAAGTCTGAAAAGCGTAAGCTGATTTTGATGTCTTCTTGAAATCTTTAAACAGGGCGGAAGGCTCTGGAATAGAAAAGGATGATATTTAATTCTTAGAACAAATACTTCAATTAATACTATTATTACCATAAACATTTACAATGTCAATTGGAAGATCATCGATCTACTTTCAAGAGACTCCAGGTGGCAAGGAGGAGAAAAAAGAGAGATCCCAAATGAGACTCCTACAGTTCTTCACTAAGGTAACATGTGCCAATAAAGAACAAGACAATATTTGAAACACTACAGAGCCAGTATGTGTTTAATGACGATAATCATAAAGATAACATGGAATTAATAGGGTCCACATGTAGCTTAGACTAGTTTACCCAAATTCCCATCTCCCACTTATTTCTCACAAAAAGATTATGATGTTCTCAAGTTTTCTTAAGATGGGATAACTAGTTAAATAACTCAACCTCAAGTGTCAAAATTCTCAGCAAAGGATTTTGGCTGAACTTCATAGCTTACACCTATAATCTTAGCAATTCAGGAGGCTAAGGAAGGAGGATAACTGGAGCCCAGGAGTTCGAGGTTACAGTGAGCTGTGATCATGGCACTATACTCCAGTGTGGACAGTAGAGTCTCAAAGAAAACCAAAAACTTTGACAAAAAACAAACAAAAATAAATAAATAAATAACAAAAACGTTGATGAAGTATGCTTCTTTCTGCATTAGAATCTATGCCTGTGAAAGTAACTTACTAGAATTATGCAGTGGAGTTCCAGGGCATACAGCGTCATCCACATAGGTGGGTATCTTGGACAGTGAGCTTCTTTCCCAGGCGGGTAGTTGACGAAATTCCTCCAGCAGTGACAATATTCTAAGGAAACACAAATCCGGTTCATTTGGCAAGTATAAGATAAGTCACTTCAAGAGGCCTCAGCATGAAAGTATACCATACATAAAGCTTCTGGCCTATTTGCTGCTGCAGATGGGCTAGTCTCCCTAAAAAGAATAAAGCAGTTCATTTGAAAATGGTTGAGAGGCCACAGTGGCAAGACTGAAGAAATAAATTGTATTTTTGACACTTTTCTCGCCAGGAATTTCAGACCTCGTCCTTTCTCACATTATCCTGGACTTGTATATGGAGTCTTCCTGTCTGAGATAACTAATCTGCTGGCCTACAAACAGCTACTGCCTCCACACTCTCTCAAAAACAATTAAGATTCTGGTTTGGTGCCTGTGGCTCAACAGGCTAAGGCGCCAGCCACGTACACCTGAGCTGGCAGGTTCAAATCCAGCCTGGGCCCACCAAACAACAATGATGGCTGCAACTAAAAAAAAAATGGCTGGGCGTTGTGGCGGGCTCCTGTAGGCCCAGCTACTTGGGAGGCAGAGTCAAGAGATTCACTTGAGCCCAAGAATTGGAGGTTGCTGTGAGCTGTGATGCCACCACACTCTATCCAGGGTGACAGCTTGAGGCTCTGTCTCAAAAAAAAAACAAAACAATTAAGATTCTTAGTTTATTTATTTTTTTCTTTACCTGAGACTCTCATAATCTGGACAGTCACACCGCTGTTGATGAGGTCCCTGAGTCCTTGCCGGTTTTGTTGATCCAAGTGCCAATAAAGCCGTGCTACATAAATAACCAGAGTCACACTAGGATGTTGGCTCACAAATTCTCTAATAGCCTTGGAGCATTCCCAACAGGGACTCCAGGACAAGAACCAGGTGATAGAGCAGCTGATGGGAGTGTTCGAACGTCTTTCTGAAGTAAATTTCTCTATAAAATTTACTTCCACGTGATTGGTGGTGTTTTGGGCTGTGCTTCTCCAGATCTTGTGGCTTGTGCCCCACTTGATTTCATACAGCAGACAGGTTTCTTTACGAAGTTCTCTGGGGTTAAAGAAAACTTCAAATTCCCAGGGCTCAATTCTTCTCCTGAAATATAAAAAGCAAAATGTTGTCACGCAATATTTAGGGAGAACTTAGATGTCCTTTTATACTCCCCTCTCATCGCAGGCAGATTTGAAAGACGATGTCTCAGAAATATTTTTTTCTATCCTCTGACTCAAAGTTATGTAGGGAAGTCCGATGGAGTTATCAATTTTCTCCTACAAACACGTGAGGAGGTCTTTTTCCCAGTCATGTCACTTGGTTACGACTCTCTACTATCATTGAGTTTTACTCTTGAATTTACTCTTTTCTTTTGCAGTTATTGGCCAGGAACCCGCCACTTCTGGCGAGCCAGCGCCCTACTCCCTTGTGCCTCAGATGCTGCCCTACTCTTAAATTTAGATATAAATGTGTCCTGCTTTCTTGGTAAAGCTTCCCTAATGAAATTCTAATTTCTTTTTTGCACTGAGACAAGCTCTTGCTATTTTGTCCTGGCTAGCCTTGGATTTCTAGGCTGAAAGGATCCTCCTGCCTCAGCTTTCTAAGTAGCTGAGACTATAGCCAGTTATCACTGCACCCAGTTATATTCTAATCTTTCTATTTTACACCTGTGAGCACCATGTCCTACTCCTTATTTTACTATTCCTCAATGAACTATAGCCAACTTTTGTTTTTTTATTTCTTTTTTTTTTTTGAGACAGAGCCTCAAGCTGTCACCCTGGGTAGAGTGCTGTGGTATCACAGCTCACAGTAACCTCCAACTCCTGGGCTCAAGCAAGTCTCCTGCCTCTGCCTCCCAAGTAGCTGGGACTACAGGCACCCACCACAACGCCCGGCCATTTTTAGGTTGCAGCCACCATTGTTGTTTGGCAGGCCCGGGCTGGATTCGAACCCGCCAGCTCAGGTGTACGTGTCTGGTGCCTTAGCCCGTTGAGCCACAGGCGCTGAGCCTGTTTTTTTATTTCTTTTTCTTTTCTTTTCTTTTTTTTTTTTTAAACAGGCTTTCTTTCTGTCACCCTGGCCAGAGTACAGTAGTATCATCACAGCTTCCTGTAGCCTCAAACTCCTAGGTTCAAGTGATCCTCCTATCTGAGCCTCCCAAGTAACTGGGAATACAGGTGCATACCACAACATCCAGCTAATTTTTCTATATTTAATTCATTAATTGGTTAATTAATTCTGAGACAGAGTCTCACTTTGTCACCCTCAGTAGAATGCTGTGGCGTCACACAACTCACAGCAACCTCCAACTCCTGGGCTTAAACGATTCTCTTGCCTCAGCCTCCTGAGTAGCTGGGACTACAGGTGCCCACCACAACACTGGGCATTTTTTTTTTTTTTTTTTATTGTTGGGGATTCATTGAGGGTACAAGAGACCAGGTTACACTGATTGCATTTGTTAGGTAGAGTCCCTCTTACAATCGTGTTTTACCCCCAAAAGGCATGGCACACACCAAGACCCCACTCCCCTCGCTCCTTCCCTCTCTCTGCTCTTCCTTTCCCCACCCCTCCCTCATTCTTTCTCTCTTTGTTCTCCCCTTCCCCCACCGCCACCATGTCATTAATTGTCATTAATTGTTCTCATATCAAAATTGAGTACATGGCATTCATGCTTCTCCATTCTTGTGATGCTTTACTAAGAATAATGTGTTCCACTTCCATCCAGGTTAATACAAAGGATGTAAAGTCTCCATTTTTTTAATGGCTAAATAGTATTCCATAGTATACATATACCACAGCTTGTTAATCCATTCCTGGGTTGGTGGGCATTTAGGCTGTTTCCACATTTTGGCGATTGTAAATTGAGCTGCAATAAACAGTTTAGTACAAGTGTCCTTATGATAAAAGGATTTTTTCCTTTCGGGTAGACGCCCAGTAATGGGATTGCAGAATCAAATGGGAGGTCTAGCTTGAATTGAGACTTCTCATACTTCCTTCCAAAAGGGTTGTATTAGTTAACAGTCCCACCAGCAGTGTAACACATCCACGCCAGCATCTGCAGTTTTGAGATTTTGTGATGTGGGCCATTCTCACTGGGGTTAGATGGTATCTCAAGGTGGTTTTGATTTGCATTTCTCTAATAATTAGGGATGATGAGCATTTTTTTCATATGTTTGTTAGCCATTCACCAGACTATCTTTTTGTTGCAGTATGGCCGGGGCCGAGTTCGAACCTGCCACCCTCGGTATATGGGGCTGGCGCCCTACCCACTGAGCCACAGGAGCTGTCCCCCCAAAAAGATTCTTCTCCGTTAGGATTCTGTATACTAATGCCCCATAAGAAAGAAATCCATATGGTTCTTAATAGTATCTTTAAAGATAACACTCTCCATGTTTGGGCTCGGCGCCCCTAGCAGCGCCAGCCACATGAACCAAGAGTGGCAAGTTCCAAACTGGCCTGGGCCTACTAAACAACAATGACAACTACAACAAAAACTAGCCGGGTGATGGGTGGCACCTGTGGCTCAAAGGAGTAAGGTGCCGGTCCCATATGCCAGAGGTGGTGGGTTCAAACCCAACCCCGGCCAAAAACCAAAAAAATAAAAATAAATAAAAAAGGCTCGGCACCTGTGGCTCAACGGGCTAAGGTGCCAGCCATGTACACCTGAGCTGGCGGGTTCGAATCCAGCCCGGGCCGCCAAACAACAATCACGGCTGCAACCAAAAAATGGCCGGGCGTTGTGGCGGGCGCCTGTAGTCCCAGCTACTTGGGAGGCAGAGGCAGGAGACTCCCTTGAGCCCAGGAATTGGAGGTTGCTGTGAGCTGTAATGCCACGGCACTCTATCCAGGGTGACGGCTTGAGGCTCTGTCTCAAAATAAATAAATAAATAAATAAATAAATAAATAAATAAATAAATAAATAAAATAAAAACAGGCTCTGCGCCTGTGGCTCAGCGGGCTAAGGCACCAGCCCCGTACATCTGAGCTGGTGGGTTCGAATCCAGCCTGGGCCCACCAAACAATGATGATGGCTGCAACCAAAAAATGGCCGGGCATTGTGGCGGGCGCCTGTAGTCCCAGCTACTTGGGAGGCGGAGGCAAGAGACTCGCTTGAGCCCAGGAATTGGAGGTTGCTGTGAGCTGCGATGCCACAACACTCTATCCAGGGTGACAGCTTGAGGCTCTGTCTCAAAAAAAAAATAAAATAAAATAAAATAAATGTTTAGCAAGAAAACTATCATTTCAAAACCTAATCTATTCATAATTCAACTGTATTTTTTAAAGGTTCAGCAAAAAAACTATAATTTCAAAAGTCAATCTGTTTATAATTCAACTGTTCCTGATCCCTTTGAGCCATTATGCAAATTAACATTACTACAACAAAGATAAAAAGTCAGCAAAATGGCCTACAACTCCTTCTAGGAAATCTTGCTCATTTTAAAAATAATTAGGTTACATTTAAACATTTACCTAATGGTATGGAAAACAGATGTGCTGCCATTATTTAAATCTTATTTTTGATAATGTGGTTGCCTCACTAGCACACAAATTAAATCCAAGGAAACTCACTACCAAATCTGTATCTATAACTCAAGATGTATGACCAAGGCTGCTCCTATCTATGAGTCTGTGAAGCATAAATAAAGATTTACTGAAAGGATTACTAAAAGAATAATCCTTACTAAGGTGGCTTTTATGCTACACGAGGATATCTTATTAGAAAATGTATTCAGCAAACTTGAAAAAAAAAACCCTATAGAGGATGGCGCCTGTGGCTCAAAGGGGTAGGGCGACGGCCCCATATATCGGAGGTGGCAGGTTCAAACTCAGCCCCGGCCAAAAACTGGGAAAAAACAAACAAGCAAACAAAGTATAGGATAAACACTCTCAGGTTAATCTGTAATGTAAAGTCAAGGGAGTTGTATTTAACTGAGATAAAGAATCATAGGAGATATACTATAGCTCATAATTTTGCCTCTTTATATATTACACATCATTTTTCCAAAAAAGAAAATTATCCTCAGCATAAATTATCAATCTTTATTTTATTTATTTCTTTATTTCTTTATTTCTTTATTTTTTGCAGTTTTTGGCCAGGGCTGGGTATGAGCCCGCCACCTCTGGCATATGGAGCCGGCGCCTTACTCCTTTGAGCCACAGGTGCTGCCCATCAATCTTTATTTTAAAAGTAAATTTTATTGACTATATTTAAGGCATACAATATGTTATAAAATGCATATATAGTAAAATGCTTTCTGTAGAATTAATATACTCATTATCTTGCAGTTACCCAATTACCTCCCTCCAGCAAGAGCAGTTTTAATTTACTCATTTAGCAAAAATCCTGAATATAATACACAATTAACTATTCTCATGCTGTACATTAGATTTTTCAACTTGTTCATCCTTTATTTGCTACTAACACCTCTCTGTCCCACCCTCAATCAATGTTTTATTCTCTAACTCTATTTGACTTTTTTCCCCCCTGAAGACTCCACATATAAGTGCGATCATGCAATACTTTTCTTTCTGTGTCTGGCTTATTTCACTTAGCATAATGTTGTCCAGATCCTTCCATCTTAAGGCAAAGGGAGGATGGCCTCCTTTTTTAAGTCTGAATAATGTCCCATTGTGTGTGTGGTGGGGGGCGTATGTATGCATATACATGATATGTGGTATATATATACACATACCATATGTGTGTATCTACATAAACGTGTATATGGTATATATACATACTTACCATAAAAACAGTCAATCTTGACCAAATGGAATCTAAATTTGTTTTTAAGACTTTTGAAAATACTGAATTAATTTTATTCATAGATCCTACACAAAAGCTAAGCTTTTTCTGTAAGTCTACACTAGTTTTCCATAGGAATCCATATTTTTTTCTCTCTCAGTTTATAATTAATTGTGTCAATTCCCTCCCACCCCCAAATTAATATCATTCTCTACATACCTGTTGCAGATTGAGAATTGACATCTGCATCATGAAGAAGTAATAATTTCACAATGTCCAAGTAACCTCCACTGGAAGCTGCCATCAAGGGAGTTATATCTCCTTTATTCCCTCGATCTTCAACATTAGCATGCATAGCAAGCAATACCTTTAAAACACATACACACAGAGAGAAATTGTCAATTCATACCATTAATAGTATTTCTAAAGAATATACTGAATCTATGAAAATATTCTTTTAGAATAGAGAAAGGTAAAGAAAAATAAATAGTAATCACCTTTTAGAAAAATATGCAAGTCTTCACTACTCAAAATGCAGGTAAGATGTCATATTTTACAACAGCATAACTTTCTGGGGGTTTTTTTGTTTTTTTTTTTAGGAGATAAGGTCTTGCTCTGTTCTCCAGACCGGAACGCAGTGGCACAATCATAGCTCACTGCCACCTCAAACTTCTGGGCTCAATTGATTCTCTTGCCTTAACCTCCCAAGTAGCTGGGAATAAATAAAGGTATATACACTACCAAGACTAGCTAATATTTTTAATTTTTATAGAGATAGAGTCTATGTTGCCCAGGCTGACCTTGAACTCCTAGCTTCAAGCAATCCTCCCACTTCAGCTTCCCAAAGTGTTGGATTACAGGTGTGAACCACCACACCTGACCTCATTACATATTAGGCACTCACATTAGCTATTGTACTATAAAGTGTGACTGTTCTTGTCAAATAATTTGTTTATGCTTGAGATTAACTAGCAAGACAGCAGTAAAACTATTCTCACAAGACAGAAACTAGTTAAAATAAGACTAATTCCCCAAACTGCTCTAATATAGAAGGAAAATTAAAAGAATTGGAATAATCTGAACACAGTGAAAATAACAAATACTTTCCATTACGATTGTATATTACTTCTAAAGAAAGTTTAAAATATGATTATTATTTCTATTTGTTTCTTATTCATTAGGATTAGTGCTGAGTAAACAGTAGAAAAACAGACCAATCCTAGTTGTGTGTACAGGCAACAAAACCAATTATACACCTGTTTCTCCTTTATTTACTACCAAAAAGAGAAGGAGGGGAAGATCCTGGCCACCTATAATTATTACAATTTCTTTTATGAGTAATTAAAATAAATAAAACATCAAGCCTTCTATAATTTTAATCAATAAAGATTATTTCTGCTTACTTGAGCTAATTCATAATATCCTGCAGAACAAGCCAAACACAGCAGGCTTTCACCTTCTTCTGTATGTTCATTTACACTTCTGCCTTCATCTAACAATTTACGAACAGCATTGACATCCCCATCTGAACAAGCTTCTGCCAGACTGCGACTAAAAACAAAACCATTCAGAAAGAAAGACTTAGGGCCCTATAATAAATTACATTTAATATAAAGAATTAGTCATACCCAGAAAAGTGTTACTACATGAGTACTAAAAGAAAAAAAATGATATGAACCTCTTATATGCTAATTATTCATGTATATCAACCAAGCCAGAATGCCAGCAGTGAATTTAAAAATAGCTATCGTTTTTCTCTTTCAAACTCTTCTAACATACTGTAATAAAAAAAGCATTTAATATACAAGTTGGGGTTTTTTGTTGGTTGGTTGTTTGTTTCTGAGACAGAGTCTCACTCTGTCACCCTGGATAGAGTGCTCTGGTGTCACAGCTCACAGCAACCTCAAACTCTTAGGCTCAAGTGATCTTCTTGCCTTAGCTTCCCAAGTAGCTGAGACTACAGGTATCCACCACAACACCTTGGGTTAGTTTTTCTATTTTTAGTAGAGATGGGGTCTCCCTCTGGCTCAAGCTGGTCTTAAACTCCTGAGCTCAAGCGATCCACCCCTGCCTCAGCCACCCAAAGTGCTAAGATTACAGGTGTGAGCCACCATGCCCAACTAAATGCTCAAGTTTTTAAACTCTAATAGTAGAATGGTTCCCAAGGACAGTTTTGGGCATAATCCTATGGCTTAAAATTTATTTGTTAACAGTGAAGGTAAAAAATCTAAGAAAACAATTTTACTGTAGATTGACTAACTAGATCAGTGAGTCTCAAACTTTAATGTGCATATGAATCACTCATATTTCTTGTTAAAATGCAGGTTCTAACTAGTAAATTTGAGGTAGGGCCTGAGATTCTACATTTCTAACAACTCTGAGGTGATGCTATTGTATTACTGTATTAATAACTCATTTCATTTATTACTACTGAAGCAGACAAGATTAGAGGTTACTACTATAACCTTTAGAATTATCTTCCTTAGAGGAAGAAAACAGGTCTTATTCAGTTTGGATTTCTCACAGACTCTAGTATAATACATTTCAGAAGAATGCTCAATGAATAAGAGTTGAACACGAGAATAAAAATATCCATTTTTAAATCTACATAATACATATAACATTTATATTTCCACTTAAAATATAACACACATTCTAACAGTCATTTGAAAAAAGTGTATAAGTTCCTCTAAGAGATATATTTAACCCAAACTGGCTACTTCCCCAAAAGCTACTCAAGAAAATGTCTAATACTCAGGCAAAGTCATTAAATACATACGTGTCCACTTGTCCTGCACTGTGGCTATTTTCTGCTTTCATTCGTGTCAGTGCAGCAGCAGCTTCATCCAGTGCACAACTAACTGAAGATGTCAGTCTCCGGAGTACTTCAGGATCTGCAAAAGCTTTACCATCAGCAGTTGACAATTTGCCAATTCCTTCAGTGTGCATCAATCAATCAGGTAGTGCAGGGCAAAAGAAAGTATAAAAGTGCAAATAGTAATTACATTTCTAAACACTATTATCTAGGGAAAAGAATGACACACTATCCATAAATAAAGGCAGGCAGTTAGAAGATTAATAATTTTAATTCTGCCACTAATGTCAAAAGGCCATGGTATAACCACACATTTTAATCTTTATAATGTACTTAAATTAAAAATCTTTAATTAAATCTTTATTAATTTGTCCTCTACCTAACACCAAATGTAACTTAATTTGACGCTTAACAAATGAGATTACTTTCAAAGTACATAGTCACAACATAAGATAAGATCTCTCGTATAGGATATCTGTCTGTATTTATTTTCAGTAGTAATGAAGAGGATATTCTGTAATTGCTTAACAATCTAAGTTTCTTTTGATCACACATCTTCTAAGAACTATCTTCTGAAACAACATTTTAAATTAAAATAAGTTTCTTCATGCAAATAAAAATTAAAAAATCATATCACAATATCCAACAAATTCATGTCATCATTTACAAAAAACTACTATACAATTTGCTAATAATATGAATGCAAACTAAAATAGCAAGATACTATTTTTCACCTATGAAATTAACCAAAAAATTTGTTCAAGATGTGAGACCCTCTCAAAGACTGTCTAATGCAGCGGTTCTCAACCTGTGGTTCGCAAACCCTTTGTAACAATGAAAATACATCACAGCGTTAGGAAGGCTGAGAACCACTGGGTCTAATGGAATATATATAGATACAAACTTAGGGAACTTATTTGACAAAAGCAATCAAAATGTCAAATACAAATACCCTTTGACCCAGTGATAACCACTTTCTAAAAAACGTGTCCTATATAGATACTTGCACGAGTAAGAAAAGTTATAGATATATAAGGATAGAAACTATGTGATATTGAAAAATTAGGTATAGGCTAAATATTCTTCAATAAGAAATAGATAAAATTAATTATGGTACCTCCAAGCAACAAAATATTGTTACCCTTTAATAAAAAGAGAAAGACCAACATAAACTATCATGGAAGGATATTAAGCAAAAAAAAATGTTATAATACATTTTGTACAACATGATCCTATTTCATATTTAAAAACTTATGTATATTCAAATATATACATATATTTATATTACCAATGAGAAGGCTTTATTGTCTACTTAATACAATTCATACTGCTTTAGTTATTTCGTATGTATTATAATCCAGAAAATAATTTTATGACGTTCTTCTTTTTCATTTTGTTTATTTGGTTTCTACTTTTTGCCTTCACAAAATTAAAAAGGCTTAAAATTTAACACTAACAATGTTTAAGATAAGGACTAGAAACAAAAACCTCATAAAGAACAAATGAAGTAAATACATTCAGAAAAGAAATCAGACGATTGCTGTAATGAAATATTGAGCAGTAATAATAATAATAATGCAAAAAAAGTAACATTCACATTGTCAGATAAGAGTATGTCTATCGGCTCGGTGCCTGTGGCTCAATGGGCTAAGGCGCCAGCCACGTACACCTGAGCTGGCGGGTTCGAATCCAGCCTGGGCCCGCCAAACAACAATCACAGCTGCAACCAAAAAATGGCCAGGCGTTGTGGTGGGCGGGCGCCTGTAGTCCCAGCTACTTGGGAGGCGGAGGCAGGAGACTCGCTTGAGCTCAGGAACTGGAGGTTGCTGTGAGCTGTGATGTCACAGCACTCTATCCAGGGTGACAGCTTGAGGCTCTGTCTCAAAAAAAAAAAAAAAAAAAAAAAAGAGTATGTCTATCATAGAATGCTTTGACTCTTACGTTCAGTATGGAGTCGTCATCAGTTAACTTATTTTTTTTCTCCAAAGTCTCAAAAAATAGACAACTAATATTTATAAATAAAAATAAAAGCTAATTTCAAACAACAGATCATGCCAAATCTTATAGACAATAGAAAAAGAAGAAATACTTCAAAATCATTCTACTTATGATGTTCTTCTTAATATGGCTTTAATTCTTAACTTTTTTTTTTTTTTTAAGACAGAGCCTCAAGCTGTCACCCTGGATAGAGTGCCGTGGCATCACAGCTCACAGAAACCTCCAATTCCTGGGCTAAAGCAAGTCTCCTGCCTCTGCCTCCCAAGTAGCTGGGCCTACAGGCGCCCGCCACAATGCCCGGCCATTTTTTTTTGGTAGCAGCCATCATTGTTGTTTGGCGGGCCCGGGCTGGATACGAACCTGCCAGCTCAGGTGTACGTGGCTGGCGCCTTAGCCCGTTGAGCCACAGGCACCGAGCCAATTCTTAACTTTCTCTAAGAATTTCAAAGAAGTGTAAAGAAAAAACTATTTTCAACTTCATTTTTAGTTAAAATAATGTCAAGAATTCATTCTTAGTAACTAGCTGGGTATTATGGCAGGTACCTGTAGTCCCAGCTACTTGGGAGGCTGAGGCAAAAGTATCACTTGAGCCAAAGCATTTGAGGTTTCTGTGAGCTATGATGCCAGGGTACTCTACCAAGGGCAACAAAGTGAGACTGTGTCTCAAAAAAGAGTTTAAGAAGTAGCAACCAGGCACCATGGCTCATGCCAGTAACCCTAGCATTCTGGGAGACTGAGACAGGAGGACTGCTTGAGCACAGGAGACCAGCCTGAACAAAAGCAAGATCCCATCTCTACCAAAAATAGGAAAAAAACTAGCCGAGCCTCTTGGGGCATACCTGTAGTTCCAGTTACTCAGGAAGCTAAGACAAGAGGATTGCTTGAGCCCAGGAGTTTGAGGTTGCAGTGAGCTATGATGATGCCACTGTATTCTATCTGAGTGATACTCTATGTCTTGGAAAGTTTTTAAAAAGTAGAAAAATACAAAAATAGAAACAATCTTATAGAATAAGAATATAAAGATAAAAATATTTTTGTACAGTAATATATTTGTGTTTCTATAAAAGTTATTACGAAAGTTTCAAAAAATTAAAAAAATTTAAAAGTTCGTAAAGTAAATAAGTTACAGTAAGCTAAGGTTAACTACTGAATTTTTTATATAACTATATTTATTTTATAAATTTAGTGTAGTCTAGATCTAGAGTGTATATAAAGTCTACAGTAGTGTTCCATAACGCCCTAAGCCTTCACATTTACTCACCACTCACTCACTGACTCCCCTAACTGAGCAACTTCCAGTCCTTCACTCTCCACTTATGCTAAGTGCTCTACGAAAGTGTACCACTTATTTATCTTTTATACCTTATTTTTATTGTACCTTTTATGTGTTTTGTTATGTTTAGGCAAACAAGTACTTAACATTGTATCACAATTATCTACTGTGTTCTATATAGTAACAGGTTTGTAGCCTAAGAGCAATGTAGCCAGGTTTGTGTAAGTACATACTGATGTTCCCATAACAATGAAACTACTGCTGTAATTAAAAATGCATAACTAAAAAAAAAATAAAAAAAGAAATGTATAACTGTACATTAAAGGCTACTGCAATTTTTTTGAATATCTATCTTTAATACTATGCTTATTAAAGTACTCAGAAACCGAATGAAATTTTCTATACTTTTATTTTCAGCATTTTTATAATTTTAATATAGACTATAGTAAAAATATGGCACTCTATCAAGTTTCTAGACACTATTTTTAAAAATAAGCTATAAATTCTTCATCCATATTAACTTCTTATGTATATATATGAACATCTATTTATATTAAACAATTAAATAAACAAGAGTGTCATACAAAGAACATATCTCAATGGTAAAGATTAGAAAGATTAACTTCCTTCTTAAACAATCTTAGGAGATATAAAAGGCTTTTTACTATACTGTAATGTAAACTTTGTATAATAAATAGCAAGGAGGTTATACAACATAAAATAAGTATATATTAAAAAGCATGCTTATCATTGATTCTTTTCTGCAACTTCAAAACAAGTAGTCGACATCGCTTGATATATTAGTCCAAGTCTGTGTTCAATTTTTACTTAAATGACTAATAAATTAAAAAGTTATATATAATCATAGATTACAAACATAAATTAAGTATAATTCTTTTTTTTTTTTTTTGAGACAGAGCCTCAAGCTGTCACCCTGGGTAGAGTGCTGTGGCATCATAGCTCACAGGAACCTCCAATTCCTGGGCTGAAGCGAGTCTCCTGCCTCTGCCTCCCAAGTAGCTGGGACTACAGGCGCCTGCCACAACGCCCGGCCATTTTTTGGTTGCAGCCGTCATTGTCGTTTGGTGGGCCCAGGCTGGATTCGAACCACCAGCTCAGGTGTACGTGGCTGGTGCCTTAGCCCGTTGAGCCACAGGCGCTGAGCCTTGGATGTTCTTTATATCCTTCTCTTACCTTACTGCATTGACTAGGACTTCCAGAACTATGTTCAGTAGGAATGATGATAGTGGATATCCTTGTCTGGTTCCAGTTCTAAGTAGAAAAGTTGTCAGTTTTACTCCATTCAGTATGATATTAGCTGTGGGTTTGTCATAGATGGTTTCAAGTAGTTTAAGAAATGTGCCACCTGTGCCTATTTTCTTAAGTGTTCTTGTTAGAAAAGGATGCTAAACTTTATGAAATCCTTAAAAAAAAAAGAAAGAAATCCTTTTTCTGCATCTAATAAGAGGATCATATGGTCTTTGTTTTTGCCTCTGTTGATATGGTGAATTACATTTATGGATTTGTGTATGATGTATAATTTTTTTTTTTAAAGAGAAAGCAATTTCACTGTTATAAAGTAAGATATTTCATGCAAAGTATTAACTCTGCCTCCCCAAAGCCCAACCTCCCAACAAACAAAAAACTATCTGGGAATATTGCTATGCTAACATATTAACCACAGTATAATCTTTCATAGGAAAACAGTAATTAAGCAATGAATTGAATTAAATAACAAAGTTCAAACTGTCAAAAACTCATAGACCACAATGATTTTACAAAACAAGCAATTCCAGAAATCTTATAAACAATAAAAGAAATATTTGAATATCATTCTACTTGATCTGGATACACCTGATATTGAAATTGGAGAAAAGAGAAATTACAAACATGTTTCACTTATGAGGATGCAATATCCTAAACAACATATTGACAAGTTGAATTACATAATTAATATTTAAGTAATATACTTTTTAAATTTTTTATCTTGTTCTAAAGAATGGCTTTTAAAAAGTTATCTCTTAGATCACAAAGAAATTTTTAAAGTAACGTAAAAGCTATCCTTTGGACATATGAAATATTTCCAGTTCCAAAAAAAAAAGAGAACAAGGAATGGCCTTATTCTTAGATATTTTTTTTTAAAATACATTTGGCAAAAATTTATCAAACAAAATAGAAAACTTACTTTTGGCTTTTCCTTTATTAATAACATTTATCTTTCCACTATTGGCTAATATTCTGTTAATTTTGTATTTTCCACTGGTTTTTATTTAAATGGAATAAAATCATCAATGTTATTAAAAATCACACCATACCACAGTGTATTCTGTTGGTGGAAGAAACAAGTTAGTGTGTAAAGTGGATGTGAAAACCATATTGTAAGAATTGCACTTTCGCTATGGTTTTGTGTCCTGTTAGACCACCCATACCACAGACAATGACCTCAAACCCTGGGCAAAGTACGTGAAACAACGGCCTGGAGACTGGAAAGTGGACAGGTACATACCGAAAAGGATGTGACCCCTGAAATAATAGAAAGACACTGGGGAAACTGCCCGTATTTATGGCTTTTGCCTTCTTATCTTCAGGGCTCTCGGTACCTAGTTAATCAGCTTCCCTGACCTACAGGGTCTCCGTCTGGAGATCATTTTCAGAGTTTAGGATATTCTTTCCCCTTTCTAATACCTGTACCTATATTCAGTCTGAGTCAGTACCAGGTGTTTCTTTCATAAACAGAGTTAAAGCTGTTCTTGTCATCGTAAGCATTGTTTTACCTTTTATGAGAATTTCATCTGTGCTGAGGTGGTCTGTCTCTTGGAAATCAGGTTTGTATAATATTCTATCTCAAAATATCCGCATCACTATCACTCAAGAGAGGAAACATAATTTCATCCTATAATTTTTTTTTGTACAACAATATGTCATATTGTGTGACATATTGTAGTCAGTGAAATTTTCTTTTTTAAAACACTAACAGATAATCAAAGGAGAGCAATAAATCACTGCTTTAAATGTGCATGCGTTTTTACTATTCTAAAAGTAAATAAATAATTTATAGAACTTAGTTTATTTTTTAAGTGGAAAAAGGCCCAAGGGAATCCTTGTCAAAATTATTTTGAGAAATGCTTGTAAGTGATTTTACCTAAGTTAATTTACGTTAACAAAATATCACTTAAGATTTTTAATGCAAGTGTGTAAAGCAATGAGATTTTTAGGCTTTAAGAAAAACATAACTAGGTGGCAAACTGTAAGGTGAATTGGAATGATTACAAAAACCAGTTGGGACCAGGTTGATGAAAGAAAGATAATAAGAAGTTTGTATTACATATTTTGGGTGTACCCTGTACACATTCCTATATACTAGATTAATTCTTTTGAGAGAAGGAATTGATTATTAATGCACTTTTTATTTGTTCCTAAGAACTAGTAGAGTGTATCACACATAGGTGTTAAAAAAAATGTTAAAAGAAATTGTTCTGAATTCTTATTCTAACTTTATGAGCTCAAGAAAATAGGTTAAAAGACAACAAACTTCTCATTGCATTATTCAGGGAGAACCTGATCCCATCAGAGGAGTGACACAGAACACATATTTTGGTGACTTGCACATCTTCACAGACATCACCTTTGAGATTGTACCATTTAAACAAAATATTATGGGCAAATCTATGCTCTCGCTACCAACACAGTTAATGAAAATAACTCTATTAAAAGCATAGACTGACTACATGAATGTTTCCTGTCAAAGAATAAGTTGTAAAAATCAAGAGTCTACTAAAGAAAAGTTACAAAAGAAGATATTGCCTTATCCAATTCATTTTATCAATTCATACAAGTTGTATGAAAAGACTTTGCAAGATCAAGAATCACTTTTCCTTCATAAAGTATAAATTGTAATAAAATGATGTTCCATGACTGTGATATTTTATAATGTGAGAAAATACAAAATTATCTGTCTGTTTACATAAAGTCATATATCAATTTTGTTCATGCTTTTCTCTAAGTGTCTTTTATTGGACTAACAGATAACTCTGAAATGGTGAACATCTGGCAGACACTGCCGGAGGGATATGAGAAGTAGTGGGAGGGGTACAGTTGTTTGATAAGACCAGAGAGCTAAAAATAAAGCCAAGGAGATTCGTATACCATAATAGCAGTCAGAACTTATTTGGTTAAAAAAAAATACTCCCACGAAATGAAGGGTCGTGAATTTATGGGTAGAACCTGCAAGCACTTTAGGCCCAGGGCTGACATCATTGAGCTCTGCACCCACCCTCTTCCCACCCTTTTGTCTCCTTGTGTCCAGGCCAGCACTGTGCTTGTGCAATCTGAATAAAGATTTAATTTCCAAAAAAACAAAAAAATGAAATGGTTGGTGCAGAGAAAAAAGACAACAACTTTAAACATACAGTTCCACATTTTATTCTTTCACTCACAAGATTCCAGTCCCCAACTTTGTGTTTAATATGTTTGCTCTTATAATCCCAGTGCATGTTGTCTCTCATACTTAATAGATATTAAGCAAATAGAATAAATGAATAAAGATACTGTACTTTGTTTAACTCAAATTTTTATTAAAGCAGATATCAATCAGTATTCCATGTGGAGAGAGGTAATTGAAATGAGGGGTCTGTCTCTAGCTCTGGCTTCGTTCTCTAGTTTTTGGCACAGACATGTCCTTCCCAAGCTAATGGAATTCCTTTTTATAGTTTAGGATTCTCTTTTCTGAGTAGTTTTTGGGTCATATATGATCTATTTGGGAAAATTATGCATTTTCTCCAATTCACATATATTTCTTCTTTCTACTTCTATATGGAACCTTCATAGTATGATAATTTAAAAATGGAGAAAAAGGCCAGGCACGGTGGCGCATGCCTGTAATCCCAGCAACTCTAGGGGGCTGAGCTCAGGAGTTCCAAACTAGCCTAAACGGGAGACCAAAACTCTACTAAAAATAGAAAAACTAACTGGGAGTGATGGTGCATGCCTATAGTCCCAGCTACTTATTTAGGAGGCTAAGGCAAGATCATTTGGGTAAGACAGTTTGATGTTTCTGTGAGCTCTCCTGATGTCATGGCCCTCTACTCAGGGTGACATAGTGAGACTCTATCTTCAAAGGGGAATAAAAAAAGGGAAAATTTTAAATATGAGATAATTTGGTGCATCCCCCTAGGTTAGATGGGTCCATGATCTTAAGACATACTACATAAAACAAGTATATATATCTTTTGTTACACGTGAAACTGATTTGTGAAAATGCAATAAGGTATCACTCCAGGTCTCTCTGAAAGATGCTCATTACATATATGTTTAGACAGAGAAAAAAAAACTGAGCAATTAATATGCTTCAAATATTATCTCTTTCTTTAAAGGTATAAAGGTGAGTGAGACATGATTTCTATCCTTATCACTTAAAGGTTCAACAGGAAAAATTACAGATACTCATGGTCTATATTGAACCCATAAACTACAATCTCTGGGTATAAGTAGTATTAGGAGGTCATATTTTATCTCAATTTTATATGTGAGAAAAGTAAGGTATAGAAGTTAAACTTGCCCCTAATCATAACTCTATCTCTCTCTCTCTGGTATATATATATATATATATATATATATGTAATTTTATTTATATTCTATAAATATATGGAATATATACTGATATATATATAAGTACTTTTATTTATATTCTATATTTAGTAAAATATAGAAAAGTACCATAGCAGGCAGAATAATGCCCTCCCAGGATGTTCACATTCTAACCCCAGCATCTGGGAATACATAGGGTGTCCAAAATGTTCATGTACAATTTAACATATTATATTATACAAAAAAAGAGGAATTAAGTTTACAATTGGAATTAAGATTGCTTCTCAGCTGAACTTAAAAAAGGAGATTATCTTGGTGTGGGCCCAATGTAACCATTAGGATATTTCAAAATGAAGAAGGAGGTACAGCAGAGATCAGTCTGAGAGGTTAAATATGATACTCACTAGCTTAAAAAAGGGAGGAAGTGGCTACAGAGGATCAAACATCATACTTACTACAACAGCCACCAATATCATAACTCATCTGAGGAATTACTGAGAACAAGACTTTCTCCTGGCAAGCCTGGAAATCTCTTGTGACTTGGAAGGCAAGTCACCAAGTCACTCAGTAATCCTGGAGGAGCAAAGTTCAGGCCTGCAGTAGTAAGGCTAATGTTAGACATGAAGCATTTCATGACAGTTCCTTGAAGGATTAGTGGAGAAAACTTGCATATAGTATTCTGGAGATCATTTCCATGAGTTCATACTTCCTTGGCACCTATGAGATCGTTTCCCCGAGCACGCAGCCCTGCATGTCTTTGCTTAGTAATCTTTCCACCTGTTATGTACCTTCTCAATAAAAGGACTCTGTGAGAAGTGCTCGGGGCTGTCCTGCACCTATGGTCAGCCTCACCTCTTGCAGCATGTCCTGTCAATCCGTGTCTCGTGTGATCATTTATGTGGTCGCAACAAGTGGCCCCAAGCAAAGGAATGCAGGAAGCCTCTACAATCTGGAAACGACGGGGAAATAGATGTTCCCATAGCATCTTCAGAATTAACACCTTCAGAAATTTTCATTTTTGCTCAGTGAGACCATTCTGTCCTTGCAAATTCCAAACTGTGAGGTAACAAACATGAGTTTCTTTGTGCCTCTGAATTTGTGACAATTTGTGTTAGTAGCACAGGGAGACTCATATAACTACTGTGCCATAAAGGAAAACTTAAGTGATACAGGAAAAGAGAAATACATTTACAAAAGGAGCGAATAAAAACAATAAGAATTACATATGGATTTCTAATAATAGAATTTCTGTACCCCTTTACCCTGGACGAATTTCCCCATTCCCAGCCCACCCATATGTATTTTTGTTTTATTAACTCTAAATGCTATGGACTGCTTGAATCATTCACACTTGCCACTATTTTTTCTCCCTTTCTTATTTCTGTGTAGTTTCTGTCAATCCAGATGTGGTCAGGGAAGAGGACGCTATTCTATAAATACCAGGGAGATTTAGGTATGTATTTAAGAAAGACACTTCTGAAGGTTAAAAAAAAAAGATACCCACTGTGAATCTCAGCCTTAAAAAAATAGTTTTCAAGAACTTGCCAGGAAGTTCCTATTGTTATCAAGAATCTCTAAAAAGCTTTTATTTACCATATTAGTAACTAACAGGAAAATGAGTCCTTCTCATGTTTTCACCAGGAGGTTTCTTCTGAGTCTCAGTCCTGCCAATGAATAAGGACACAGCTGGCTCCAGAGAATAATGACTTCCCACCTACTCTTCTGAGTTAAATTTAACTTGGAACCACACAGGGAAAAAAAAAATTAGGAAATGTAGTTCATTGGTTCATTGATGTAGTTCTCTTCAGCAACACAGAGGAAAACTTAAAAGAGGGTATGAAATGGGGTGGCACCTGTGGTGCAAAGGAGTAGGGTGCTGGCCCCACATACCAGAGGTGACGGGTTCAAACTCTGCTCTGGCCAAAACCTGCAAAAAAAAAAAAAAAAAGAAAGAAAAGAGAAGAAAAAGAAGGTATGAAATGGACAGCTGAAATTCCACCAAGTCATTCTTCTGATTATGAAATTTTATTTTTTTTAGGTTTTTATTTTTTAATTCTTTATTAAATCATAGATGTGTACATTAATGCATTTATGAGGTAAAAAGTGCTGATTATGCAATTTTAAATGATCTCTTGACTCACAATGGAAAAATAAATTCTTAAGACCCTTATGCTTCTTTCTACTTCTCATGTCCAAGGCACAATTTAAATTTTTGTAGGTATACCTTTCTTCAAAGTGGTTATAGTTGATAATATGTATTTTTTTGGTGTATCTGTAAATCATTCTTTTATTTTAACTGATTCTATCAGGTGAAAACAAAGTAAGTTCATTTTTATTGTTCTGGCTGTGTGAGTTTTTGGCACTGCACATCAAATCTGGTAGATTTAGGATTTCTCTTTAAAAGAGAATCTTGTTAGAGTTGAGGTCAATAGATTTTTTTTTTGCTTTTAAAGTTATTGAAATCATGCCTCATTTTAGTTGTTTTCATATTTGAACCATTATTTTTCAGATGTTTTTCTTTAAAAAGTTTCTACTTATTTCCCTGCTTTTTTCCCCTCCTCCCTCCCTCCCTCCCTCTCTCCCTCTCTCCCTCCCTCCCTCCCTCTGTCCCTCCCTCTCTCCCTCTCTCCCTCCCTCCCTCTCTTCCTCCTTCCCTCTCTCCCTCCCTCCCTCCCTCCCTCTCTCCTTCCCTCTCTTCCTCCTTCCCTCTCTCCCTCCCTCTGTTCTTCCCTCCCTCCTTCCCTCTCTTCCTCCCTCCCTCCCACCCTCTCTTCCTTCCTCCCTCTCTCTCACCCTCCTTCCCTCTCTCCCTCTCTCCCTCCCTCCCTTCTTCCCTCCCTCCCTGCCTCTCTCCTTCCCTCTCGTCCTCCCTCCCTCCTTCCCTCCCTTCTTCCCTCCCTCCCTCCCTCTCTCCCTCCTTCTCTTCCTC